>MUZC01000913.1:264342-294856 GCA_002072015.1 Radix auricularia
CTATCTCATCTCTCTCTCACGCACTCTATCTCTCTCCCTCTCACCCTATCTCACGCTATCTCATCTCTCTCTCACGCACTCTATCTCTCTCCCTCTCGCCCTATCTCACGCTATCTCATCTCTCTCTCTCTTGCTCAACCAAACTTAACAATTAGTTCGTAATATGAGTTACTCAAAAGGTGTTGTTTGTTTGTTTGTTATGTATCATTCTAATGGTCGTTTTCAAGTTGACGTTGAAATTTGAAATTATAAACACATACAATATTTTCGACAATTTATTTTTAAATCATAGTATTTTTTTAATTTTTTTTTTTTTTTGGGGGGGGGGGGGGGTTGGTGGCGTTACTAGGCATTCAGAGGCGTGTCACGAAGGGCGTGTGCTGGTCATCAAGTGTGTAGGCGTTATCATAATATGGCAGACGCCAGCGAACAATCGAGACGATTGTCTAAATCACAAAATTTTAAGTGCCGCCTGAAATGCTCGCCGCGTGTAGCTGCCGCAATCAAAGAGCGCCTCTGAAATGAACGCAGTGCTCAAAGATGTTTCTAAGATCGCTATGTCAAGTGCCATTCAACATGTCTAACCAAGTGAATTAGCAAGTCTGTTTCTAATAGTTTTTTTTTAAATGCAAAATGACTTTTGAATGAAGAGAACGGTAGGAAGTATTTATTTTTTAAGGCCCATTCACACCCTGTTCACATGTTATCCATCCACTTACCTATAAGCCTGATTGCAGTATCACCCACATTTTGTTCGCTGCAATAAACCTTTGAAAATATATTTAATAATACATTTTTTTAAAATTTGTCATAAGACAAACGGCGTTTGGTGTTTGCTGTATTTCGCATCTGTCTTACGGTAATATAATTTAGAAGGTGATTTTTTTTTCGTTCTGAAACTCAACATTTATGTAATAAACGAGTAACAAAGCCCGTCCAAGGATGTTCCACCGTCGTTTCGGTGGCATGTTGTACCCGTCTCGACTGGCCATAAATGTCCATCACGTCAAAAATACTACTTATCTTATATAATAAAAAGGCAATTTTCAGACCGGTCATCGATAGCGATTGGTCCCACAAACTCCTACAAACTCCCACAGCCAATCAGAAAAATTAAATATCATTTTCATATCGAACAAGTTTACGCGGATGCTCAAAGCCAGTTATTTTTTGTGCAGTATTTTTTTCAAAACTTTATTTTGAATAGTACGCGTTGGAATTTATAGTAAAAACATTTATTCTTACGGGTTATTTTTTTATAACTATAATGAATAATATTTTTGACGTGATGCACATTTATGGCCGGTCGAGACGGCTGTTGGAGGGGAGGTAAAACATAATACCATTACCATCCCTATACATTAAAACAAGATGTTCAACATACAAATTCTGACGAAAAACAGTCAATGGACAACAAATAATGATAACATTTTAATTGTTTCTTTGAACAGAATCTCTCTCTGATCTGGTACAAGAATTGGACATGATGGTGAGTAATTTTAGTTTTCAGTATCCCAACTCGGTTGTTGAGCATAATGGCAAGTAATCTTGTTATTATAACTGAGTTGTTTGACATGAGGGCAAGTAATCTTGTTATTATAACTGAGTTGTTGAACATGAGGGCAAGTAATCTTGTTATTATAACTGAGTTGTTGAACAACTGAGTTGTTGAACATGAGGGCAAGTAATCTTGTTATTATAACTGAGTTGTTGAACATAATGGCAAGTAACCGTGTTACTATAACTGAGTTGTTGGACGCGATGTTACTAGGAACCAACCGGAAATTGCTAAGGACATTCGCCCCTTTTGGATATCGGGTTTTTCGGAACTATTCGCCTCGACAATTAGTGCCCAAGCAAATAGCCGAATATCTAAAAAAAAAAAAAATTAAAAAAAACTATTAAAAAAAATTTTGGAATTCAATAAATAATCAAGATTAGTTTACTAGAAATTATTTTTAAAAAGTATTACCAATGTAATCTAATTTTAGTAATTAATAAATTGAAACTATAAAGATATAAAGTAGATAAACTAATTTTCTACGACAATTTCGTGTTGACTTTAAGCGACTAGCGCCACGCCGACATACTTACTAATTCATTCGGATATCAGATCTTCGTCTAACAACTCGGTTCGTAACCGGATCCGGAAAATTGAACATTAATTATTCGGATTTGGTACTCGGTGAAAAAATGTTTACCCGGTTGGCTCCTAATGGTAGGTTATCTTAGTTACCTTATTGTGTTGTTGGACATGATGGTATGTTATCTTAGTTACCTTATTGTGTTGTTGGACATGATGGTAGGTAACATTAGTTTTCTATTATTTCCCAAGCTTGGCAACTAAAATCAACATGAGATTGTGCTACGAGATATGATTAAACAAGATTGTTTAGTCGATAATGCTAAGTAATCCTTGCCTTTATGTCGGAATGATGCATGTGTTATTCAACACACATGGTACTGTGTGATAATATCGATGACACAGGTAGCGTAACCAGTGAGGTCATAACGGCTAAAGGCGTTCGCAACGCCTTCAGTATCTTTCATGTTTCCCTAGAATTAAAGGGTAATAAATTAGCCAATTAAGATACAGGGTCTGCGTGGTATCTGTGTGCAGGCAAGTGCGTATGCTTTTGTGTGGTATCTGTGTGCAGGCAAGTGTATATGCTTTTGCGTGGTATCTGTGTGCAGGCAAGTGTGTATGCTTTTGTGTGGTATCTGTGTGCAGGCAAGTGTGTATGCTTTTGTGTGGTATCTGTGTGCAGGCAAGTGTGTATGCTTTTGCGTGTTCCATCCAAATATTGAAATACTAAATATATAAATGACAGAGAAATAAAAATAAAAAAAAGAGATTTAGAGAGCTTAAAATGAGGAGAGAATAGAGGGAGTGATATGAGATATATACTATTGATACAATGATGGGAGAATTGAGGGAGTGATGTGAGATATATACTAGTGATACAATGATGGGAGAATAGAGGGAGTGATGTGAGATATATACTAGTGATACAATGATGGGAGAATAGAGGAGTGATATGTGATATACATTAATGATACAATGAGGAAAGAATAGAGGGAGTGATATGAGATATACATTAGTGATACAATGATGGGAGAATAGAGGAAGTGATCTGCCAAAAGTGTTTACAAGAACTTCAGAGGGGGGTAGAGGAGGAATTCCAAAATCTTAATCAGAATACCTAAGCCATTTCAGACTCACGTACTGGGTCTGTGAATCACGTATTGTGCCTGTACTGTGGCACTGCTGGCCATGCGCTGAGTTAGTGACCACCACAGCGGCTAACTCTGACTCACCGTGACGTGAGGTAGTGTTGTGACAGTCTCGTGCCGTAATTAGCGCTTTGGTCTCGAGGTTAGGAGTTAATTGTAACACGGTAATAACACGACTTACCTGATTAGTCAGCGCCCCCCCACCCCCACCCCCCACCCCGAAGTTATGCCAACCAGCCGTTAGCTGTGATCGTCTGCACTGTGACGTATTTCCAGGAATCACATGACAAAACAGCTGAGTGTGGAATGCTGGGAAATATTCTTAAAAGTAGGTCATATTAAAAGCCACCTATTTAAAGTTTTAAAAAAATCAATTCGTAATTATATAAACTAAATAAAGCATTACAATGTCAACGTTTGTTTAATAAGAGGATCTCGTTGATAGCTAGCTCATTTGGCATTGTCATTGGCAAAGCTATATGTAGATTTAATTTAGAATCTTTTGTATTATGTTAATTAATGTGACTTAATTGTGTTTGTAAAGGTCTTCGATCCCCAAAAACGGGGGTGGGGTGGGAGGAAGAGGGGTGCTGGAGAGGTTCTTGTGCCATACATTGAAAGATACACGTTTTTATAAATGGCGAGTGAAATATCTTGGACATTCCACTAGATTTAAGAACCTCTCGAAGCAGCATTTTAGTTTTGGACATTGGCCGAGTTTGGACATGCGGCTTATGACGCGGTGACGGGCGCGAGATGTTTTTGAACTGTTTGTGCAGGGCGGGATGAGACATATCCAGGTTTTTTGGTTCTCTGTGGCGGCTGTCCAGTTGGCCTTAACTAAATGACCATTTGGCATAGGCAAACTCCGTGATACTCTACCTTTATTCGACTCTTCAAATTGTTTGTTTGTTTGTTCGTTTGTTTGTTGTTTTTTTTTTAAATTTAAATAACAAGTTTCATTCTGTTTAAAAATGTACATCCGACTTGCATGTTGAATGATTTTCTTTTTAAAAATGTTATTGCTCGATTCATAAATAATATCCTTATATCAAGGGTCGTCATGAAAAAACAAAAAGACTGAGAGACATCAGTTGAGATTTGTAGATCGGTGTCGTGTGGCTTATCATGTCTTTTTATATCGTTAATAAGACCTGCCTGGACGAGTACAAACTTACTGTGTACATGCTACGATCAGATAAATGGGTAGTACACCAATGGTCTTCCTTGTATTAGTTCTCAGGGGTTGTCACATGATAGTATTTGATATATGATTGGTAGGAAGAGATCACGTGATAAGTAACGTAGAGACCGGAAGGTTAGATAGTGGAAGTGTGAGGAAAGGCGAGCAGGATGCTCAGCCCATGTCACTGTTTATCTGTAAATAAGTTCTAGTATTGGGTAAAAGTTTATTATGTTATAAAGGACTTACGTGTTTTAATGAATGTGTCAGCAATACACGCCTACAAGAGTGAAAGTGGCCCAACAGACAAAATACGTTACAGGGGTGTCCAAACTTTTTGTAAAGTGGCCCGTGTTACATGACGTTAAAAGTATGTGAAGGCCGGATTAAGATCATAAAGATTAAAGGCGTAACGTGAGGGTTGAGTTACATGCTTTTTAAGCTATACTAGTATATCGGTATGGATTATAAAGGCCATAAAATTCTATTACTCCATAATTGGAAATTTGTAAAAAAAAAATAAAAAAAAATTGATAAACAAAATCAAAGCTATCGAATAATGAGGCTTATTTTATAATGCGTAACTTAAAATAATTAAAATATGTTGGAATATAACTTAATGCAAAAATGTTTGTGTAGAAATCTTGATGCTAAAACGCTCAAAAATTTCAAATACACTGACAACATTCTTTTTTTTAAAACATCTGCGATTTAGCCATCGGACGCCATCGAATTGAGTACATATAACAGTACATAGCTCGATTTATTGCCTTTTTGAAATCAATATCCTTGTTTGTAAACAAAAGACGATTATCGATCTATGCTATCACTTGATGCCATTTTATTTTGTGCTAAAAGTGGCGTGGGCCAGTTAAAATGTTAACGTGGGACATATGTTGCCCGCTGACCGGACTTTTGACACCCCTGCGTCAGTTTTACCGTTTTTCTTCTTCCTTTACTTTGTTTATTTGCCAGAACACGCGACTACATTCTAACACGCTCGTTAAGAGCATCATTTCACCCATACGCCATCCTCATTTTATCTAGAACTAGACATAGCGGTAACCTGAAACTATTAATTAGTCTTAAGTTTCATCAACAAAATTCATTTCTATGTCAATGTACACGGATTAACCGAATAATGGTAAATGAACTCAAGATCAGACAAATGAAGATCTATGTCAATTTGAACTTGAGCGGTCGCATTAATATCTATGTCAATGTGCACGAGAGCTATCGAATCAAGGTCTATGTCAAATAGAATTAGAGTGGTCGCATTAAGATCTATGTCAATGTGCACGACATTCACTAGACCAACCAAATTAAGATCTCTTTAAAGTACACTAGATGTTATGAAAGGCTCAATCTTTCACGCCAAATTAACCAAATATCCGTCATTATTCCAGTCTTCTGTGTTCTCGTTTTGCTTCAAAATATCCTGGGAGCAGTGTGACAAGAGTGCATGAATAAAGAAAGTGATTTTATGGAAAGAGTGTGTGTGTGTGTGGGGGGGGGGGTCCCGTTATGTTGAAAGCCCTTTTTACGCGAACCAAATCAGTTCGTCGCTACACTATTTGACATCCCTGTACTAAAATAAGAGCAGATTTATTTTTTTTTAAAACGATGCATTGAGTACCACCTTAACTCTCCCCTTACCTTCACTCCTTCGTTTCAACCAACGATTACTAAAAATCGGTCGCTGCTAAGTGTAACGGTTAGGTCAATTCTAAGGGCACACACACGTACATACACACACATACACACACACAAACACACACACACACACATACACAAACACGAGCACACCAAAAGAAAGACGCGAACACTGACACATTCCAAAATACGCACACAGACACCAAAAAAAAAAAAATATATAAAAATAAATAACAAGATCGTAAAGACTTGTCTTCAATTATTTGAACCGTTCTCAACCCTGAAGAAATTCCTGACCCCTTAGATCGTTGTTGACCTAATGTTAATACTCCAAGCTATTGTGTCCTCGTGTGGGTGAGTTGGTGTTTGAACGCCGGTAAATCTACTCCTCCGAGTTTCAGTTCACGCCCCATTATCCTCTAATCCTCGCCTTAGGGTCTAGCGTTACAAACACCCCGCGGTGACACGAGGTGTCTCTCGACGCATCTAATCGCTGTGGCTTTTGGTTGTTGTGGATTCCACACCAAAAAGCCCCCCCCCCCCCACAATTCAAACCGGAAGGCGTCGTTGGTCGCTACAAGCTGCCGTTTGTTCGGGAGCGAAACCACGCCGCGGAGGAATCTTTTCACAGCCATTGCGTCACCGATGTACGAGTACTGATGAGGCATGAGCCTTCTGCGTGACTGCGACCCACAAACGGGGGCCATTGTTGCCGCTTTCAAACACGGGAGCAAACTCTGGTCTCCACGGTAGACCGGTGGGGGGGGGGGGGGGNAGGAAGCGGAGGGTGGGGGTTATTAAAGCTTTTCAATAAAAGGGCGTGGCCGTTTACGTAACCTCAAACCCCAAAAGACACAACGCCTGGAGACATCTGTCAACAGATTTGCACGACCAATATTGTTATATAAGCCATGATACCTGGAGAAATGGTGCATGTGTATGCCCGGGGGGGAGTAAGATATGTGTTTGCGCTCGTGTATGTGAGGATGTGAAGTTTGTAGCTAGTTTGGTTGTGTGTATGAGAGGGAGTGGGGGGGGGGTATATACACCAGCACCTACAGAGCTACAATAATAGTTGTTCCTGGAATATATTTACTGCGTAAGTAGGTCAGTCTCTCTCTTTACGATAACAAAGTGACTTGGCTTTCGAAAAATGTGTAGAAATCACTTCGTTTAATTCGTGACACTAATCACGCGAACGCAGTGGGGCATCTTCAAGGCTGTGTGAGTTTACGGCTTAAGCGATATGAAAGATTTCTAGAGGTTTTTACAACTTGCCGCATCCATGCGCACATAACGCTCAACTCCACTCTATATTGTCACGTGTACGCAATGCTCAATCCTGCACCCCATCCCACCCCTCAATTATCAGTTACGCAATGGTTTAACCCAATTCATATTTTTCGTCTACTGTCTTTTAACTCTTTTGCGTTCTCCTTTCTGGCGTGATTACGAACATGTTCCAAATATTTTTACTAGGGCTGCGGAAATTATCGATTAATTTCTCGATTAATCGGTAAAAAATTATCGATTAAAACTATTTTAATCGATGAAATAAAGATTAAATTGAAGAGGTTGTTTTAAATAATTTTTCCGATTTATAAATTATAGATTAATTATTAATAATTAATAATAGTTTCCTTTTTTTTACGTACGAAATTCTCCATAAAAAAATAGATTTTATAAGTGTAAACTTTAAAATAAGCTCTTATATTTAAATTTTAAAAAATAATAATTGCCTGTTTTTCTTACTTCCCTTGAAATTTTCAGTTTAATGACGTCATAAATCTTATTTTTAGCTTAATCAAACTTATCGATTAATTATTCGGTAATTTTTCAAAAGTTAACGATTAAATTTAAATTAATCGATAAAAGCCCTCATTTTTACACGCACTCCTCCTAGACTACGTAGACCAGGGGTCGGCAACATTTTGAGACGAAAGAGCCAATAATTATTATTTACAAAATGTCACAGCTTTTAAAGAGCCACTGACACGGGTTGGTGAAAATAAAATGGTATAATTAATAATATTTCCGCATGAAACTGGAGAGCCGCATCTTGGCATCAAAAGAGCCGCATCATGGCATCAAAAGAGCCGCATGCGGTTCTCGAGCCGAAGGTTGCCGACCCTTGTCCTAGACGGAAGTGATATTCCAGTTTGAGCCCGCCGACATTTTTTTTGCTTCTCTCACCTTGAAATGACCTTCAAAGGTCCTTGACCACATGCATTCGTCCTTGAGTGGGTCAGGCAAATGAATCTACTGACATCTATAGAAAAAGGGATCGTCTTATGGACGCCCTCGGATCAGTCAACAAATGTTTTTTTTAAATAACTATAAATTCTTTTTGCTTTGTTTTGTTAGTTTATTTACCCATCATTTTACATTAACCGCGAAAGCCTGGTTTGAGGTGGAGGGGGTCTTTAAGACAAGGATGTCAATACTCCTGTTATATATTCAACAAATCTATAAAAAAAAATCAAGTATTCGTAAAATATTGGGGTGCCACCTTGCGGAACTGATTACGTTTATTTGCTTCCCTATAACAAATTGTGGGAATAAGGGGGGAGGAGTTTTTCCATCCTTTTTGTTTTGTTTTCCTCTGCGTCCTGTGTTGTTGCTTTGAGATTACGCACGACGCACGCTAAACGCTGGTGCTCATGCGCGCTTATACTCTCAATTTCAATGCGCATTTCCATAACCTCTGACCCACGCTGTGAAACACCTCTACCCCCCAACCACAGATTTGCCTTGTGAAAGATAACGCTACTAACTTCTGTGAAACTATCATTAGAGATATCACTTTATTTTTTTTATCATGGGAAAGCTACACAAGGTGGTTTTCTGATTATTTTTTTCCCCCTCTTTACTTCGCGACACTGAAAATAATTTTTTATTCGTTTAATTTAAATAATCACGCAACTTGACATGTTTCATTTTTTCCCCTTCATTGAAATGTATGCCGGGAAAAAATCTGCTTCTGTCTGTGTGTCCTTTGTTTACGTGCCATCAACGCGTTTAAAATGAACAATTTAAAAAGAGATAATAATAAAAATCTAAATTCCTGTTTCTCTTCGGATGTGAAATTAGTTAAATATTTTTCTCTAATCGAAGGTGTCAACAGTACTCGCTCCTAATATTACAATGAACTATAATTTTGTTAAAAGTAAATAACATTTCATCAAGAAAGTATTGATTAATATGGCTATTTTCCGTTGATAAAATAAGAAATTTGCATTAATATTCTTAGTTTCTTAGGGTTCCGATCTGCTCGTAAAAAATTTCATAAAAAGAAATATTTATTTAAATCTCATTTCGTATGAATTATATACATTTTTTTTACTTAATGTACCACATGGATACCAAACAATAAATTAAAAGTTTATTAATTTATTAAAATAAGTTAAGATTTTTAAAAAAACACAACTTTTAAAAAAATCTTTACTAAATTATAATTTTACGATTATTATTATGTATTATATAGTATAAATGTAAATTTTAACACTTGCGCTAATTATTTGTATTGATGAAAGCATTAGCATTAGTCTACCTGAATATTTGTCGATCAATAAATTTAATTTATTTATTTTGATAACTAAATACGTTAGTGTATCTTGTGTTTAAACAAAATTTAGTTGCGCAGTACATTCAACGAAGTGATGTTAGCATTTCAGAGGTCTTAATCGTAATGTAGATTTGAGAACCTCCTAGAAAACTTCCCATGTCTGTGTTCACTGGTTAAAGCAGTGTTTCTCAAACATTTCTGGTAACGACACACAAAGAATATTCGAGAATTTTTCGCAACACACAAAAATAATTTTAACTTATTTTCTAACATTTTTAAGATAACATTGTTGTTTTTTTAAAACTATTACTGTGCTCTATATTACTGTGATATATCAGTGTGATGGATGTTACTGCTTAAGGGAGCACATCGTATTCCATCGGGGGTCTAAATTTGACAAGCGAACAGGCAACTCGTCATCAACTGCAAGGAGTCTCTCTCGTTTCATGGATTCATTTGAGTTAATGCCGAAGCGCCGAATTCACAGAACAAAGAAGATGAAAATGGCAACAGAGTTTTAACTGCTTTTAAACTGACTAAAAGGTAGACTTACCTGATTGCAAGCCAGGTCTCTTCTAAAGTCGTGTTGGTGAATGTTTTTTGATAGAATTTGGTATGTCGTAAATCGATCTTTGGTCGTCTAATTGACTTCTTCACTGACTGCAAACGGATCGATCACCCAAGCGAATTTGTCGACGTCCAGTGGTGGAAAATAATGTTGAAGAAATGATTGAAGTTGACTGAGAGTGTTCAAAATTTCATAAACCATTAACACTATTTTCTTCTTTAACTTGAAATTTGTTTACAGCTGGAGAGCAGTCGAATATTCCTTTCGATATTTTACTTTTCCACAATGACAATTTCTCATGAAATGATTTCATTTCAGTAATATTCACCATCATAATACACCTAAGGCAACAGTTCACATCAACTGGGATACAGTAATGAATTCAATTATTATTTTGTCAGATAAACTAATTAAGCCGGCATTTAAGGCAAGTTAAGTTAAAATTTTGTTAACTTGCTTAAAATGCTGGCTTAGCCTACTTTAAAATAAAACTTTATAAAGTTCAATGTCTTGCCAAATGAAAATTTTCAAAACCAACTGCACCGCTAAAAATAGCGTACACAGAGGCAAAAAAAACAAAAAAAAAAAACCCACAAAGAAACAGAATCTAACATCTTGCCCCAAACAAAACATACGTGATTACTGATTTATTTAACAAACATTTTGTTTTGCTTCATTTTCAAATTTCATAATAATGTGTCGCGACACACAGACTGACAAACACTGGGTTAAAGAGAACATTTCACATCACCTACAAAAGGGGAGACGGGTGATGAAGCGGGAGGGGTTGATTGCACCAGTAAAAAAAAAAAATTTTTTCGAAATTTCAAAAAGATTTTTGAAGGTTTTTAATTTCAGGTGGAAATACGTAACCGTGAGCGATGAATAAATGTTTGCATGGAGACAACATTTCTAGAACATAAAAACTAGCTTTGATATTTTGACAGGTCATAACAAATAAAGAACATAATAATAACTAACATTGATAATATGACAAGTCAACACCAATAAGTAACATAACAATCACTAACATTGATAATATGACAGGTCAACAAAAATAAAGAACATAACAATCAATAACATTGATATTCTGACAAGTCATAACAAATAAAGAACATAACAATCTCTTACATTGATATTGTAACAGGTCATAACAAATAAAGAACATAACAATCTCTAACATTTATATTGTAACATGTCATAACAAATAAAGAGCATAACAATATCTAACATTGATATTCTGAAAAGTGATAAATAACACTTCTAGAACAAGCGTATTTGACGACATAAAAGAGTGAGTCCTTCCATACCCCCACCCCCTTACTGACCTAAATTTTAACCCGAATTGAACCTGACGCGGGATCTTAAACCATCATTTCGGGACAGCAGTAGTTTTGTTAGCAAAACAAACCGTAAGGTTAAAAGATCGACCTTCACCTTAATAATTCCGTTTTTCTGCGGAAGATTCAAAGTTCCTTATTATCATTAGTTTTTTAACGACCCAACCCAAAAATTATGCATACAATTATGTGAAAACAACTTCCCTTAACCCCAGTCAAAGAACATTCAAAGTTCCTTATAATAATAACTAGTGGGGTTTTAAAATTTTAAAAAAAAATATTATTTTATTTTTTTTTTGAACGATGCATTCCAAAAAGAAAAGCAAAATTTGTATGTGAAAACAACTTCCGCTCGTCTCAGTCGAATTAAGCCTGGGCGAAGACCCTGTTACAACGAAACGTCATATTTGTAAGAACAAAATAATGAAATAATTGTTTATTGAATAATTTTTACCATTCCTTAAAAGAAAGGTTGATGCCTGTGATGTGGAAATTAGACGTTACGAAAAAAAAGTGGGAAAAAAATATTCTTTTCGTTAAAAATCACGGCAGCCGTTTTGATATGGTTTTTACTGCCGAAACTCTTGTTGAAAGAGTAATTTATAAGCCACGTTTTTTTTTTTTTTTCAAGATGTCCTGCATGAGGAAGTGTTTTGCTCCCAATGCAAGGGTCAGTGTGGGCGAGGACCAGTGTCAAATAGGAATTCTTGAGAAAACAGGTCATTTTTACCTGATTTTCTTCCTTGTGAAAGTCAACAAAATAAAATGTTAAAAACATTTTAACAGAAAATTAGCGCCCCTCCCCCCCCCCAACACACAAATGAAAACATCACCCCACACTGGTCTTGTTCATTTCTTTGATCGGTGCCGCCCACCTCATCCCCGTCTTTTCCTGGGGAAACATTGACAGATATCTTGTTATGGTATCTGGTTGTGGTATCTGTGCCACTAACCCCGTTTTTTAGAATCAATTATCAATTTCAGTTTTAATTTAATTCCTCCTCTTTGATTTCTTGAAAAAATATGTCATTTAAATTTTGAAGAATTTTTTAAAATTGTAACTTTAAACATGCGAATTTCACTTTTATTATAAAATAGAATTATTGTAAAATATATAGCTCTACAGCTTAAAAATTATAGTGCAAAAAGATTAAGATTTCAATAATGAATTACGTACAGGTTTATTGAATAATTTGACAAATTATTGTCTGAAAATTATTATAGATGTTCTTACGTTAAAAAAATTTATGCAACTCAATTCTGGGGAAAGACAAAGCAGGTTTTGCATTTTTTTACAAAAAAATTATTATTATTTATTTATTTTTTTAAATTATTTTTTTTATTTTTTTTTTTTGGTGTGTTTAAGTTGAAAGTTCATGAACAGAGATTGTCGCTTAGCAACATGTAGGTTTTATTTGCATGGTTCTCTTTGTTTTGACTCCATTAGCAGCTCAGGCTTCGTTCGCCATGGCATTCAAACCCTTTATTTTATTACATAGCTGCTCAGGTTTCCGGAGACCCAAACAGGCTGGTATTAGAATTCCTTGAGGATGTACAGAGCTTTGTATACCTTTTAAGCAGTACCGGCAAGGAGGCTGGGATTGATGCTTAGATACCATTCCTCCTTTGACGTGATGATTTTTTTTTCCATCACACGGTCGATAGTGACAGAGAAGGGAAAGACGAAAGAGAAATTAATTCTTTACAACACTCTAAGGGATTCGTCTGGTGAGACGTTCATTGCTGCAATTCGGTCTATGAGCATCAGTAACTCCTCTGGAAAGGAGTACTCGGCTGAACATTGTACTGGGGAAAGACAGCAAGCTTAATGCCCCGTAGTTGGATCTGGAGCTAAAAAGCATAAATCTTATATTTTTTATGACTATATTAATTCCAAACAAAATGCACTTGCTCCTCCTCCCATTTCTCCATGAACATGGTTTTCACGGTGGCTTGAGTGCCTGTGTAGGCAAGCCTGACCTTTCTAAGGTCGCATGATGGCTGTTCGGATATCTGCTTTGGCTGGTCTTTAAAAAAGAAATAATAATAACCCCTTTTCAGACCATGACAGCCTATGGGGCAGTTCACAAGTGTCATTGGCCACTAACGAGAAGGGGATTGTGTGGTTAGCAGTGCCGTGGCTCGAACCCGTGACTCGAGTTCTTGCCACGGTTCGGCGGTCCAGCGTGCTACCACTTAGACCACCGCACCCCTGACAGGTCTTTATCGAGGTCATTATCAGCTGCCTATAGATGTCTGCTTGGTCCCTTAAATCCGGCCTGTTCCGAAGTTCCTTAGAGTGTATTTTTCTCGTGCATCTCAGTTTTTGTCCTGCACTGCCCTCTCTGGCTGCTAACGTTTCCAGTACATTCAGAATCTTTATGGTGACCAACTTTCCTTAAGTGCCTCGTCTTCTAGCATCTCGTGTAAAACAAGGAGCTTGCGGGATGGAATAATTTTTTAAGGGCTGCGGTAATTAACGATAAATTAATCGATTAATCTTTTGAAAATTTTATAGATTAAAATTAATTTAATCCGTTGAAATTCCATTAAAACTTAAAAACATTTTTTAACTTTTTAATTTAAAATAAATAAAATATGTTATATATTATTTGCTGCTTACACACTTTTCCCTCGTATTTGTATTTATTTATTTAGACGTGCATACGTAAACAAACGGCAACATTATTAGTTGCATAGCAGAACGAATTTTCTGTGTTACGTCACATTTTTTGGGCGCCATGGAATTACCGAAACCTAACCGACTTAACGGGATCTATATATGCGCTATATGAAATGTGATTAATCGAAAATTAATCAATCAATTGTAAATTTTAATAATGCCCAAAAAATGAAACAGAAACCACCTTAATTTGTTTAAAATTCCTTCTGTTTAGCTATTTCTATCAGGAGGAATGGTTTTAAGCATATGATGTTATATATATACTAGGGTATCACCCGTCATAAGTGACGGAAGTTTTAAAAATCAATATATTTCAGCTTCAATCTCTTAATTTTGAACAAATGTTCATCAGAAAATAATCAATATATAAGCTATGGGCATTTTATGAAATTTTCATTTTAATGAGGTCATAAATCTAATTTATTTTATAATTTTTAGCGCATTTTCGAGAAGTCGAATGCGCTATTGCACCCGTTTTGTCCGTCCGTCATCACCCTTGATCTCAGCATCCATAAGTCCTAGACCCATGAGGTATATATGTTTTTTGTATGCCCTGACCTGCCATTTGTGCATCAACACTCAGTTACTCGATCCGTTAAAAAACCCCGTTAAAACTACCAAAAAATATTTCGAATCGAGAGGTAACACTAGCGCAGGGAACGGCCGCCATTAAGCATTGAAGAGTGGTGCGAAAGGGTGCAAAAGAATTAGTTGTTTTTTTTTAGTTGACGTCATTAGAATATGTGTAAAAGTTTAGAGAGTTTTACGTCATCATTTGTGGTGACTTGTAGTTAGATTAAAGAGAAAATAATTTTTTTTTTAAATGTAAAGAAATGACTTTTAAATTAAAAAAAATGTCAGGTATATTCATTACACAAGAAAATTCATAAAAATATGTCTAAAATCTAAACACAATTACTGCTAACTACATAATTCTGATATCTAACATAAGTACTGATACATAATACGAAAATGCGCTAACACGTCCTGAATTCCATTAGGGACCAGGCTTAACATGATTTTTTGTCTTATTCATTTATTTCCAGTAACAATTTTAATCATTTTTGGTGCACTGGTTTCTAAAATTAGTAGCGTCATCGGGACATAAATTGCAACTTATATATTTTTGTTGAGTATTTTTGGTGTGCAGCTATCTAAAAATAGTAGTGTGACGGACGTTACATTGAGAATTATATATATTTGATGATGATATATAAATATATTTATAACTCAACCACACACATAAATATATAAATATACATTTATTTATTTATTTATGTTATATAGTGATTTGTGTTTGCATATCTATATATCAGGGCTGTTAACGGTTAATTTAAATTTAATCGTTAACGTTTGAAAAATTAAAGATTAATTAATCCATAATTTCGATTAAAGCCAAAATTTGAAATTATTGATTGTCATAAGTAACAAAAAATATTAAATCTACTTGTCGAAAATCGATATAACACTGGAATGTCTTTTTTTATGTGAAAACTTTTAACCAACAACCCAAACAGAAAAGTGTGTTGACATTATTTGGTTCAAGTAATGTTCGGGTCGTATTGACAATATAACCAACCGAGTTGAACAATCATTCACATAACTTTAGATTGTCTCAGCTGAAGTTTCTGATACTGTAGTTGATGTTTGGTTTGCAGGTAATAGGTAAGCAGAGGGTTCGAACAATGGTAGCAATGTTTAAGCAGCGCAGCAGCGCATATATTTCACCGAAGCCACGCAGGAGTTTAGAATCTCCGCGCAGCTTTTCACACGAACCAAAGAAGCTTAGACTTAGAGAGGGGGACATTGCATGGTAGACAAAGGATTTGTCTCCATCGACACAATAACATTTATCGACATTTTGAACAATCACGTCAGTCAATAGTTAAAAACCAAAATGGTCGTGTAAACGTCCAGAAATCAGTTTATATTTATCGGCCGAAATCTTTTACTTTTTGATTTCAGTACATTTATAAGTGGTGAGTCAATAAATGGTTAAAAAAAACTTTTAATCGTTAAAATATTTTAACGATTAATCGAGAAATTAATCGTTAATTTCCACAGCCCTTCTATATATGTATGCTCATATAAGAAACTAATAAAACAAACAAACAGAAGAAAAAAAATCAGATTTATCACCTTTCAGAATCTTCCACATTTCTTTTTAAAATTCTGAAGACGATAAAACTAAAAAAATCATTGATGAAATCTAATTAAAACAAATTCATCATTATCAAGAAAAAATGTATTCAAAATTTTGTTGATTTTGGTAAAAAAAATTGATTGACTAAACTTGAGCTCACTGACATGGAAAAAACAACAACTATTTTTAGACCGATATTTTTGCCATTCAATGTCTCGGAACAGATATGTTAGGCGTTTAGTCTTTACCAGAGGCGTCACTAGTGTTGGTGTCACCCTGGCGGTAGCTGATGGTGTCACCCGGGGCAGTAGCTCAAGGTTTCACACCCCCCCTCACATGATTTATCCCATAGAACTCCTCCGAGTTTTCCAGTGCCAAATAACGGGAATATATAGAATTTACTGTCTGGTGTCACCCCCCTGATGGTGTCACCCGGGCGGCCCGCCCCCATCGCACCCCCTAGCGACGCCACTGGTCTTTCCTTCTCAGCCAGACAAAGTCTTTTTGTCAGTCTTAGGTAATATTGACTCATGGTCCAAAAATCAATATTCTTCTCGGGTTCGGCCATTCGTTACATGATTTCAAGGTTCAAGGGTCGCACTTAAGGAGACGGAACAAAAGTAATGCTGCCTCCACAATTTTAATGTTACTGAATGTGACCGAAGATTCTCAGCTTAGCACGTTACCGAATAGCACTTTGTCATACGTTCACCACCACACTCCCCCCCCCCACACACACACCAATTCCTTCTTTGTTTCCCGTTTTTATTAAGTTGTTGTTATATGATTCAAAATGGTTTTAGTTTTGTTTGCAAAGAGATCATGAAGTGCGCCAATAACCTAGAACGCACATAAAATTAAGACACCAATATTACCCCTCATTTCAAATTTAATGTTTACAATTAACTAATCGTTGATAAATTAGCATTAACAAGACTTTAATTGGGATTTGTGGATACAATATAAAATAGGAATGCTATGCCTTTGAATGGTTTAAATAAAACAAAGTGTTTAATCCCATAAATAATTAGTCGCCACTTTATGATTATGATATCTTCATGTTTGTAATGTTTATGAACATTTTTTAAAAGTAATAATGATATCTTAATGTTGAGCTTCATGAGCTCAGACGTGTCTGTATTAAAATATGTATTTTACTATAAAAACCTAAAATTAAAAATATATTGTTGAAAAAAATTGTATAAATAATTTTCATGCGACTGTATTTTTTTAAACAATACAACAAATAAATTCCATCCCTGAAATCAAGGTCTCCAAACTACGGCCCGCGGTCCAGATTCCACCCGCGAGGCCCTCTAATCCGGACCCTGAGACCTTTTAATATCCAAAAAAGATGCTATTTTTACCTTTAATTTACCACAAAACCTAGTAATTTTGGATTAGTAGACGGCCCCCAAACTGCAGTTTGGCAGTGACCTCTGCCCTCCAGCAGAAAAGTTTGGAGACCCCTGCCCTATATGATCGTGTCCGAATGCAAGTTGTTTTCTCTACTAAATTTTATGAATTATCAAAGTTTTTTTTTATACATATACGTTCACAGACACCAATTAAATAAAAAATAACAAAACCAGGTACGAAAACATCTTAGATAGAAATACATTATTTTAAGCATTTTTGAGGTATACACCAGTTGATTAAAAATAATTAATACATCTTTAAACTAAAATACTAACACCTTTAAGATAAAAACACGTTGTAAAAACTCGAATGAGTATTTTAGCGTAATTTCCAACAAAGAATTTACGACTTTTCTTATAGAAGGGTAATCATTCTAGATGACATTATAAATCATTTTAAATTATTAATTCTGAAAGTAAACAAAACAATTGCTAACTATAAATTGCTGCTAAAATTACGGGAGTCGAACGAAAAATATATGTTTTTAAAAATTCCTTCCCAAACATTATTCAAAATATTATTAGCTTTCGTTTGCCGATTGTTTCAACCAAATAGCTGTTATGGTTTGCGAAAATTTGATAAAATACTGATATTTTTCCTTGTTTTTAAAATTTTTTCCAGGAAATCCAGCACCTTTTCTGGAAGTTTTTTAACTCGTGCACATACTTAGGACCCCCTTAATATATATTTTCAAAAGACCCGAACCGTCTATCTGGTATATTTCGGCAGTTATTGCTTGTGCAAGCACGAATAGACAGGATAGACATTTCAAAGATATAAACGCAATTTTTACCATGGGAAATTGCGTTAAAATAATATAACATCGTACAAAAAAAAAACATGAACTTTCGGCATTCAATGAAAAAGAAAAAAAAATTATCACCATTGTAAACATGTTCAAATGCTGACATTCATTGAAATGTTCTGAAGGCTTGTTTACATTAAAGTCACTGATAGGAAGGATTCCATCAGAAGAAATCGCACGGGCGAGAACTCTTGTACCGAAATACGATATCAATGCACAGTTTGCACTGGACTACGTGCAGCAAGTGCCGTGTGCAAAAAATGTGCGCTCGCCCTCACGCAAGAACAATTAGCAGGTGTCGATAACAACGGCCGGGGAGATGGGACTGAAGAGGTGGCAGTTTAGCTTGCGTCTCGTCGGTTAAATAAGAGCTCTCCAATTTATTTGTAAAGATGCATTTCTGATAATCCATGCGTTTCGAGGGTATTTTTATCCCCCCGGTTACCATGATTATTTGGAGATTATTTCAGATATTTGCATAATAATTAATCTTGAAGATAAAGCATTAAATTTCCTTGGCGTGACTCGACATTAGAAGAGTTCGTGTTTTCTGATTGGTTGCGATTCGGGTCGACGCATTGACTAACCAAATCCAGGCAGTATAATGCATCAGTTGACACCGTCGCAGAAATCACGGAGCAAAATTAGAAAGGCGTCCTTGGGAATAGAAGGCAATGTCAAGTTCAGGCAAAGTACCGCAAATTGACGTTTGATTACGGCCCCCCCTCCCCACTCATCAATCAAACAAATTTTCACTTCCTGGGGAAGCAAAGGAAAACAAGTTATTCGGTGGGAACATTGACTTGTTGCGGTGGGAACATTGACTTGTTGCGGTGGGAACATTGACTTGTTGCGGTGGGAACATCGACTTGTTGCGGTGGGAACATCGACTTATTGCGGAGGGAACATCGACTTGTTGCGGTGGGAACATCGACTTGTTGCGGTGGGAACATCGAATTGTTGCGGTGGGAACATCGACTTGTTGCGGTGGGAACATCGACTTGTTGCTGAGGTCAAAAAATGTTGTTCTTAAACATCAGTCTTTTCTTCTCAGAAATGCAATGTCATGTCAGTATCGTTGATTCATAACTTGTTTCCCTGTAGAATAAACTGAAACTATAACTTTTAGTTCTTTTTTTTTTTTTTTTTTTTTTTTTTTTAAATTGAAGAATTTTAGTTTTTACTTTCCATGTTTTACTCGATAAAAGTTGTCTGGGTCTACACAAGGACGTGGATATTAATTATCTAATAATTATCATTCTTAGAAATCTGAGCCTACCGATTTTATTCATTTTTGTTTGATAGAAAAACTCTTTCTCCACACAACTTCTTCAAACTTACTTTTCTTGTTATTTTGTCGTTATTGTTATCACTTTTCTTCTTTTGTCTGTATTTAATGGCATAGAAGAAGTGGGGAAAGGAACTAGATTTTTAATTTTGGTTCGATTTTGGTTCTTAGTTTCGCGGCAGTGTTTCGTTTATTTATTTATGCGTATCCGTCATAAGAAACATTATAACAACAACAACAAACAAAACAAAAACAAAAAAACAAAAAACAAAAAACAAAAAAGTTTTTCCCTAGAAATCCTTTATATACGAGACATAACTAAAATGATGGTCATTATAATACGGAGGCCAAAACAATCCGAAAAATTAAATCTAGTTATGTCTCGTAAAACGTGTTTAATATAATGCGCACCGATCGTGAATATATTTTTAAAATGTATTGTCAATATAATGCGCACCTTATTGCGTGACATGAAAGGTTGTTGAACTTATTACGCACCACAACACTCTATCTAAAAAATTAACATTGATACATAGAGTTAAATAAAATATTTTTAAAATTCAATAATTAATATAGATCTACTGTCCATTCGATCGATCTGAAATGGTGATACATCATTTTTATCATCGGCATGAGCCTAACTGCAAAATTTCAGCTTGCTAGCGTACGAATAAGTTGGTTAAAAATCCATCTAAAGTTTTTTCGGCATGCACTCACGCACGGCTCAGGCCCCACAAGTTAATATAAAGGATTTAAAAAGCCAAAAGAATGAAACAGTTCTGTCGTAAGGACAACTTCGTTACCAAGTAAAACATTGCGTAAAGTGACTTTGAGTCTTAATTCTTCCTCTACGTTATTAGATCTAGTGCTAGAAGAATGACGCAATACTCAGCGAGTTTTTATGTGTCCAGTGGCTTATCTGTTAGTGTTACAGACGCCCGTTCCATGCAGAAGATCATTGCGTCCACAGACTATGTTGGTCAGTTTGCAATAGAAGCACCGTACAAGGGCCATGTCTATATATGAGGGCCCACGCCATTCCCAGCCACCTTTGTTTTCCTACCTATTGTCAGTTACCCATTCGGAGCCGGGTAAACTCAGTGACATCCTTGGCTCCGGGGTCATATCAAATACAAACTATAATGTCACAGCCTCATTGTCACGTGTCCTAAAGGTAAATTTAGTGTATTGTCTTAGCAACACATCTTTTGTTTGGCTACACAATCAGATTGGCAAAATGCTTCAAGCAATATTGCTTAACGTGGAACTAAAATCATATTTATGTTGTGGAATATATGTTTTATTATTTAAAATATTTACTTTGTGTCTGTCTGTAAAAATGCATTTCTGTAGTGTCATTTTTTTACAGCTAAACGCCTGGTTGGGTGGGGGGGGGGAGATATATGCATGAGCTGTCTCTTAATATTTGGTTATAAAGTTTCCCATCAAATTCCGATCTTTGTAAAACCTCGAATATGATCACTGTAATCAATATAAAAAAAAAAAATTCTAATTAAGCACCAGTCAACTCGCATAAGCCCCAGAGAGGTGGAAACCAGCACCTTAAAGAGCACTGCATTCAGATCTTTTCTGTCTGCGAGGGACAGTGACCAATAGTTTTGGCCCACACAGAGCTCTAGAGTTCTATTAGAACAAACACCGTGATCTTTAGCGTGTCTCCAAAATTGGTCCAAGTCATTCCCCCAAGTCTCACCAGTGTTGACATTTTAATGGCTGTTTAAACTAATCAAATCACTTCCTTCATATCATTTCCTTCATATCACTACCTTAATATCACTTCTTTCATATCATTTCCTTCATATCACTTCCTTCATATCATTTCCTTCATATCATTTCCTTCATATCACTTCCTTCATATCACTTTCTTCATATCATTTTCTTCATATCACTTTCTTCATATCACTTCCTTCATATCACTTTCTTCATATCACTTTCTTCATATCACTTTCTTCATATCACTTCCTTCATATCACTTCCTTCATATCACTTTCTTCATATCACTTTCTTCATATCACTTTCTTCATATCACTTCCTTCATATCACTTTCTTCATATCACTTCCTTCATATCACTTTCTTCATATCACTTTCTTCATATCACTTCCTTCATATCATTTCCTTCATATCATTTCCTTCATATCATTTCCTTCATATCATTTCCTTCATATCACTTCCTTCATGTCTCTTCCTTCCTTGCGTCAATAAATTATGAGATCTTTGGCTTTTGTTTTATACAAGATTATTTTGTGTCCATATTTTATACTTCTGGTACCGGAAGTTGCCAGAGCATTACAATCAGTCTGGACAAGACGGACAAAAATTTAGGAGAAACTGAAGACTCAAATGAGAAGAGAAGCATAGCGATAACCACTCATACCCTAACAGGCCAGCATTCTAATAAGTCTTTCCTATTACAAGCTGCTACATGAAAACAGCAGAACATGCGAAAACGTCATTGTGAGATGCAGCAACGAGAAGAGAGAGCATTACAAACATACACCTTTACTAACGAGGTGAGAGAGCATTACAAACATACACCTTTACTAACGAGGTGATAGAGCATTACAAACATACACCTTTACTAACGAGGTGATAGAGTATTACAAACATACACCTTTACTAACGAGGTGATAGAGCATTACAAACATACACCTTTAACAACGAGGTGATAGAGCATTACAAACATACACCTTTAACAACGTCTTGCAAACATGCAAACTGGTCGCATACCCAAGAATGTGCAATACAAGTCAAGCTGGTGACTGGTCGGTTGATCGGCCATGTCTCAGATACACGGACACATGCAAAAGAGACATGAAAGCAGCCAACATTGACTTACTAAACTGGGAAAATCTAGCAGAGGTTAGATCCACGTGGTGGGCTATAGTGAACGAAGGATCACTTAGAGAAGAGGAGCAAATCAGGGCGAAATCATGTGGAAAAAAAAAACAGCGAGAAGGAAGGCCAGACAACACTGCCCAACTACATTCGTGTGTGTAACATGTAGAAGAGACTGCCACTCGAGGATTGGTCTTATCAGCCACACCAAGAGCTGCAAATAATAAAGATAAATATATCGTCTTTCGTGGACGGACAGATGCCAAGCAAAAACTTTTGCACGCACCTCAGAGCCATGGCGCAATGGTCACAATCTTGTATGCGCATTCAACTCTAGCTCAGAGTTGAGTGTGCATACTTTCTTTTTTGTGTGTGCGTCGTCATATCAAACGTTTGTAAAGAAGGTTTCACGCCATTGGGGTAATTTAAACAAGACCTTCCGCTTGTAAGCCGGACGTGATAACCAATACATTACGAATCACATGTTATTATTTGAAGAAACAAAACAAGTGAACGTAAGAACCATTGTTAGTCTCGAGACATACCAAACATAAACTAATTGGTTCGACCCCAGCGAGAATAATTCGTTATGCTTATTTGCACATACCGGATTTGGTGAATTTTGTTTGTAAACCGTAGCGCAGGGGTTAAGAAAAATTTTCTCTGAAAGAGCCATAAACACCGTATATTATGAAAAGTAATTCTGCGAGAGCCATACATAGATCTACATTATTTTTAAAACTAAAAATTCAAGTAAATGTGAAGATCAACATTTTGTGTAATTTCAACACTAAATTTACAATAATTACGTCTATAAATTCTATTTTTATAACATTGTTATGCTGCTTTTTAAAAAAAAGTGCATTTAATATGCATATAGATCAAAGCTTTTTTTTTAATCGAACATTTGTCTAAGAGCCAGATGCAGCCATCAAAGGAGCCACATCTGGCTCGTGACCCATGCCTTAGCGCGATCACGACAAACGAATGTTTCTTATCTCGAGATGTGAGGATGTTACGTATATTTTTTTTCAAAGTCCCAACCAATCACTTCAACCAAAGTCCTAAGTGAGTTTTCAAGAACACACGTGTTAGTTAAATTTTAAAAAACTAATAATATATCTTTTCCCCCCTAAAATATATAACAACCAACAGGATTACTAAAATATAGGAAGTGGCGTAGCTAGAGGTGGCGGTGGGGGGCGGTCCACCCTGGACAGCGTAAACTTTGAGGGCGACATTTGTGGGCAGTTATAAAGTACAGCCACTTCTGACAACCGCCCTTTAATTTTTTAAAGGGGTAAAAGCAAGTGAAACAAAAAATGTACATAATTTCGAGCCTTAGATAACGGGTCGCACAACATTTTTTTTATTACATATTGTTTGTTAAAACTAACGAAAACTCGGAGAAAAAAGATATAAAATTGCTCAAAAATGGTATGGATTTGTTTGGTAAATCAATCTTTATACTTAACTGATGACGCTTCATATGAAATCTACTCACAAAAACACGTGACCGCTGGGCTGAAAAATATGTAATCTTTATATCTCCACGGCAGTTTTTGCGTGGAATTTCCACATGCGCAGAATGATTCGGGAACAAGTATCTACATGGCATAGTGATTCAAATATTGTATTTAACTTGCAAGTAGTAATTTATGTTACTGTTTCAGTTTTCATAACAATATTGTAAGGAAATTATTTAAAATTAAAATTATTTCGCTTTTATTGCATGAACGTAGCCCGTAGCACAAATTGAAATACGGTTATTTACTCAAATGTTACGCCTACCCAATTAAAGTAATGTGGAAATAATTCAAACTATGACAAGAATATGAAAATATTCAAAATTTTGCGTTAATTGAACCACAATAGGCATAAATAATTAAAATTGACATCTGAAGAAGTAATTAGTAAAACGAGGTCAGTTGCTGGAATTCTACTTGAATCCATGTAACCTTTAATTTTCTGTTTTGTTATCTCAATTTATGGGAACTCGTGTTTTTTTTTTTTGTTTTTTTTTTGTTGTTGTTGTTGTTGTTGTGTTTTTTTTTAAAATTAATGTAAACCAATTTTATGAAACAAAACGATATGCCAACAAAAACACTGTTACATCAGCCAAAACAATTTGTGAAGACGTGGTTATATCTTTAGAACAAAAAGTACAACGATAATTGTTTTCAGCAATAGATTTGAATGTAAAAGAAAATTTTAAAAACGCTTCGATCAAGTGCATATCCTTGCAAGAAAATATTCGTTTATACTACCAGGTAATCTACAAAATGAAGAAAATTCACATCAAATAAATTACTGCTTTGACAATGACAAAGAAAATTTCAATATTGAAAGAAAAAGGATTCCGGTTTTTATAGCTGTACCTACACTACCAGAAGAGGCATTAAGTTATAAAAAATGAGGGGAAAGACCTTTTTATCTGTCAAAATTTATTCAACAGTATTGATTTGAGAAACATGTACCAAACACAAAAATTGTAAGTTTTCTAAGAAATTTCTCAACAATTGCTATCAGTGTTTCTAGTTGTAAAAGGAGCTTCTTCAAACTAAGGTTGATGCAAAAAATATCTTTGTTCCATTATGAGTGATTTAAGATAAATAAATAAATTCTTGCAATAATGCCCTTAGAACTGGATATTAAAATAATTTGAAATTTTTATAGATTAATTAACGATTTTTCTACTATGAAATTAAGTAAAGTAAATGTATAAATATGTTTACATGCTAATGTATACAATTTCTATGTAAAAAAATCACTTATCTATAAATTAATACAAAATAAAAGCATATTAATTAAATTGGTAATGTTTTTTTTAAAATATGTATTGCCTCATTGGGGGGGGGGGGGGGACCTTCGACCTCAGTAACTTTCTTGTGGCCTTTTTAAAAAAAGTATCTTATATTTTTATAAGTATGTATTTATTGGTATGTCATTTTATACAGACTTTTACCATTAGGTACAATTGTTGATGATATTATGTTATTTTTCAACATAAGCGCCTTATTTTACTTTTCCTCTCGAATCAACAACAAACAACATTCGCTGAAGTGAAGAATCTTGACCGTGACGTCACGACGCTACCGGTTGCTGGAAACAAGAGTTCTATAAATTCTAAAAGGATTTTTTTTTTAATGGAAGGTTTTAGGGTTTGGGTTAGGTATAGCTATAGAATTTTAATTTTAGCTTTTTTTAAGGACGTGCAATAACAACAAAGATGGCCGCCGGTAATGACCGTGACGTCACGGTCGAGATTCTACATGTTTACCACAACATGAAAATACGAGCGGAGAGAAAATATTTCTTTAAAAACGTTGGTCGACTGATACCTATAGCCTGTAGCCTTGACCCTTTTGATGGGGCCTCTGGAGCGTGACGCAACCGTTGCCGATCGTGTGAATGCAATTTGAACCACTGGTT
Source organism: Radix auricularia (assembly GCA_002072015.1). Taxonomy (NCBI): domain Eukaryota; kingdom Metazoa; phylum Mollusca; class Gastropoda; family Lymnaeidae; genus Radix; species Radix auricularia. The sequence goes on from MUZC01000913.1 coordinate 290,513, forward strand.
TCAGAACTGTTCTTTTCCTCCCCCGCCCCCTCTCTTTCTTTTACTTTTTGTCCACCTCGTTTCTTTCACTCATTGTTCTTCCCACTATTCAATTACTCGCTCTCCCTAGCAATCTCTTGTCTCCTTCTCTTTCCCTCTCACCCTCTCAAATAAATCCCTCAATTTCTCCGCTCCTTCTCCTCGTACTCTCTCTCTCTCTCTCTCTCCCTGCCTCTCCTACACATTACCTCTTAGGGCATGAAGAAACTTCACACTTATCGACTCATGCGTAACCCCATACCCGCGTCACGCACCAACGGACACATTTTCATGTAGTTCCGTTTCATGTTTCTGGTCCATTATGCTGTAATAGTTTGCAGTAAGATATGCCATGACGTCAACGAGGTCACGTGTGTGGAGTGAGAGAGGGGTTAACTCTACCAGGCACCTGTACGCTTGTTTAAGCCCCAAGACCTAACCGTCTGTCTATAGTCTATGGCATTCCCACGAGCTGAACGTGTCGTATGATGTGTATGTGTATGTGTATGTGTGTGTGTATGTGTGTGTGTATGTGTGTGTATGTGTATGTGTATGTGTGCGTGTATACATGATCTGCGTGGTTATTTCTAGGAAGTTATTTTTACCCCTGCAGCTAAAATTAACTACATAAATTTCCCTGAATCGGAATCTTGCATTTGGAAGTTTTAGTTAATATCGCTTCTAATATTCTTTGATGGGATTGTATTTATTGAGCCTTTTAATAATACTTAACTTGGAAAAAAAGGAGACTATTTGTGAAAAAAATACAGTTTGTTATGTGTACTCAGAGAAGACATAACTCCTGGTTGCACATAAAGTAAACTGCTGACTTAACCCTGGGCTTTTGGGTGCTTTTTTAAAACTGCTTTCTTGTTGGTTTCATGTATTAGGACATTTAATACGACCCGCTAAGTAGCATACGCCGCAGATTTGCTCATAGATGCTGCAAAGAAAGGAGATGAAAGAACTGGCACAAACTACAGCACGAAGAAAACAGAACAACGCGAATGAAGGTCGGGGCGGGGAGGCGGGTACCACCGACGCATTGTTGGTCGCAAGACACGTGCACCGCGTTTCTTATACCTGCACCACTCTTGCATGGCAACCATAAACTGTGATTGGCCGACCCTAACGAGGATCATTCGTTGGGCTTATTTGCGCTCGTCTCGTCCTGTGCTTGTTCTGGTCATTTATAAGCATAGATTTTTTTGTCTAAAGAGACACCGGTGTCCTTTGAAACACATTGATGGGGGCACAGTGTGCATACGCGCTCGACTGGCGTAATGAGGGTCACGGGTTCAAATCCCCGTGAAGACTGGGTGTTGTTCCATGGGGCCAAGAATGTCCCTGAGTCCACCCAGCTCCGAATGGTTACCCGACACTTGTTAGGGGAAAAAAGGCGACTGGAAATAGCGTGGTCTTTAAACGCTGCGTCACTTGCCAAGAAGTGTCTGTAATAGTTATGACATTAGACAAAACACAATGCTTAGGATCACCACAAGAAACCTAACAACATGGATGCACATTAGCTACAAGCTCTGCCACGTTATACCGACCAAATCAAATCACCAACAAGTTTAACACCCGCATTTAGTCCAAATAGGATATCGACTAAACTACACAAATCTTGAACAGATAGAATGTACGAAGTGCGAGGACAGACTCCCGAAAGTTAATTCATGCCAGTTTGTCGAATCCTCGGAATCGTCAAATAGAAACCATCAACAGGTGTGACGGGGTGAAGTGATTATTTCGATGAGTCTTGGTTTGCATCCAACGCTTTTAGTAAGTCCATTAAATTCTTTGCATGTATTATTTTATTATTTAGCATAGTTGTGATTCGTGTTTGCTGCTTAAAATAAGTTTCAAATAACTACTTTTATTTTAGTTTTGATGAGTAGCCATTTAAGGGTAACAAGTACATTTAACCCAGGCCGGTCCTAGCTATTGCGGGGCCCTATGCGACTTAGTATGCGAAACGGATTGCACGGGGCCCCGTGCGGATAAGGATAAGGAATTAATAAGGATAATAAGAGAAAATTAAGATAAGTGGGGCCTATAACAGGGAGAGGCCAACTGCGGACAAAAAGGTTGCAATAGCCTAAGACCGGCCCTGCCATTATCAATTATGTGTTGGTGATGTTTGTTTTGTTGTTTGTTGTTTTTTTTTGTGTTAGATAATCTTCGATTAAATCTGATTAAACTAGAGGAAGTTTTTGTTTTATCTACAAGATTGGATAATGCTGTAAATAATCATAGGTATCTGTCTCCATACTCGAAGTAAGATTGTAGTCATTGTAGAATTGACAATTATTTTTGTTAAAAAACCCAGCGTAGCATGACGATTAAGTTTTAGTCAGTAAAACGAACGCCAGCCCCCAGACGCATCTCAATACGTCTGTCACATCACAAGATATAATATAAACAGCCCCTATCCTCATAGACGCCACCCACTGCAAGCTTGGTCATGCCAATTGAACCTAATGTTGGGTGATACTTTAAGCAGGCCTATATATTAATTGAGGGATAACATTTTAGTTAGCGTGACAGGACATAATAAAATGCTGCAGTATCCATCAAATTCCTCGTATGGCATTTCTTAAAGGTGCTGTTGTCCTCTGAGATTTTTGTTTATGCCTCCATTCTTTCCTTGACGAAAGTGTAAATTTCAAGCAGAATACCAGAGACATTTTAACATGAACTCTGGACTTAGACTTTTTTTGGGGGGTGAGTTCGGGCCAGGCTTAATATGTTAGTTTGACTAAAAGTTCTCGCTCATCAAACGAAATTCATTTCAGATGTATGACGTGTTTATCAATGGCCTTATCTTTACTATCCCATGTCTAACGTATAGGGACTTGATTCCGTCAACACTTAATAACGCAGCGTTAAGGCTGCCTTCTAAGTGAGATAACAAAAGAGTAAAGAGATGACTGAAATCGTACACCCCTGGTCCATGCAATGTAGGTCGCGGTGACACCGGAAATGGTAAAGATGATATTCGCAGGCAGCTCTTATCGCGTAACTTTTAACCCTGTCACTTCCGGGTTTGTGCCAGGGGCCAAAGTCTATCGCGTAGCTCTAGTAGCCAACGCCACAAGATGTTTCTTACCTCCCTAGGGCTTAACTCAAATAGTCAACACTTTGAGCTAGTCTTTGGTTTCTGGCTACTAGAATCACACTTCGCATGTTACGGTTGTTGTTTCTTCAGTGCAGAAAAGCGTTCTTGAAGGTAGACAACTGGTACAGTTCTGCTATATAGACATGTCATTTAAAAATGAAAACTCCTTTTTTTTTCCTTTGTATAAAGTGCTGACAATCAATGTTCTGATAATTATTACCCCTGCAACATGTTGAGGGTTTGTATATACGCCCATGGAGATGATGTTTTGCGGGGCTGCCCATTAAGGTATAAGAGACTTGAGGCTAAGGGACGAGAGTCGATTAACCTTATTTTTTCCTTAGAGAATAAAGCACGTGCATGATAGTTCACCATGATAGAAATTCACAGACATGTGTTTTAACGGCCTGTCTATTTTTAAAATGAAATATGGATCTACTTCGCACCCTTAGGACGCGTCCGAAATATTTTTGAACTGAAAGACACCCAGAGATGTTTACATATAGACAACATGACCTAAATATTATAGTTTTAGTCCCTAACCTTCATTTTTATTTTTGGTTCTCAATTTTAGAGTTGTGACCGAAATATTTTACTGCAATAATTTGACATGATTTCAGTAATTGTTAGACCAGATTTCAGTAATAGTTAAACATGATTTCAGTAATAGTTAGACCAGATTTCAGTAATAGTTAGACATGAATTCAGTGTAGTTAGACACGATTTCAGTAATTGTTAGACATGATTTCAGTAAGTTATACATGATTACAGTAATAGTTAGACATGATTTCAGTGTCATAATAACGTTTCAGTGCGGAAAAGTGCATGACAGCTTTTGTAAATATTCAATCCCATTGTGAACTAATCGTTGGCTCAACAAATTGTTAAAACAAATTTAGAACCGATAATATTTCTGTTGATTTTTAAAACACTTTCCGCGTACTCTCTTTCCCATCTTGTGTTTAACTCTTGAAGCCTCAACCAATAAAGTTTATTTCAGTCTGCTATTCGCTTGGTTCTTGGTTCCCATGGTCAATTTTTTATAATCAGCAGCATCTTATTCTTCTCTGATTTAAAGTGTAAAAAATTAAAACAACACATTACATCTACCTTTTTTTAATGCCATGTTTCTTTTTAAGCAGTTTTGTTTTATTTTTTAAAAACTTTACTTTATGTTGGTTTTTTTTTTTTTTTTTTTTTTTTGG
>MUZC01000914.1:3586-61760 GCA_002072015.1 Radix auricularia
AACGGAAAAAAAGAAAGTTCGCAGACTCCTGCCGCGAGTGAACCAAACGAAAGCTTTGATCTCAACATCAAACGACGCAGAGTTACAATTTCCAATGTTCTCTTGTGAATTCTCAAACTTAAGAATTATAATTATATTTAATTTTTGTGTCTTGTTAACTTACGCCAACCGGCGTCTGATAGCCTACCGACCGGCACTTTAAGAAGCATTGAATTTTTTTTTAAAAAAGTCTTTCAATAAATTTTAAGTGACCAAATATTTCAGTGGAAGTTTTATTTAAAGTTACCCTTTCAATGTGACGTCACATTTCTTCAACCCCCTCCCTCACGTCACGCATCGTCACAAAAGTGGGACCCCCCTCCCCCCCTAGGTGCGTGACGTCATTTATGGACGGCCCCTTGGCCAAAACACGTTGACTCCAATGAGATTATGTAATGAGATGGCCATGGTCTCCTTTTGCACCGGGTGCCATATCGTCAACTTTCTTCACTGGTCTCAATAAACTTCAGCGCAGTGGCGTAGCTAGGGGGGGGGGCGGTCCGCCCCGGATGGCACTCTATCAGAGGGCAGCATTTGTGGGCATTTGAAAGTAAAGCCATTTCCGACAACAACTTTTTTTTTTGAAGTGGGAAAACCAAAGTGAAAAAAATATTCTATTAATTTCGAGTCTTAATTAACGGATTCGTGCAACATTTGTTTGATTACATAGTGGTGCTATAACGCAAAACCGTTCAAAATTTTAAAAATCGCTAAAAAAAAATTTAAAAAAAAAAATCGATTTGTTTGGAAAATTATGCGGTATTGGTCATAGATGGCGCTTTTATATGAAAACTGCACAAAAACAAAACACATCCCCGCTGGTCCGAATATATGTAGTATTAATATCCCCATGACAGTTTTTTCGTGGAATTTTGACATACGCAGAATGATGCGCTAACAAGTACCTACATGACATGATAGTTCAAATATTGTGTTTACTGTTTAATTAGCAAGTAGTAACTTATATTACTGTTTCAGTTTTCATAAAGTTAATGTAAGGTTACTTATTAAAAATTAAATTTATTTTGTTTTTATTGCATTAAAACTGCACGAATAGCTTGTGATTTTCATTAAAATACTGTTATTCATTAAAAATGATACGCCTATCCAATTTAAAGTAATGTGTAAATAATGTGAATTCTTCTATTTTATGGAAAAAAATAGATTTAAGGCAAGAACATGAAAATATTCAAATTTCTCCGTCAATAAACACCTCAATAAGATAAATAATTTTTAGAAAAAACATACTTAAAAATTTCAAGTGTCTTGGAAAAAATGACATCTGAAGTAACTAGTAAAACAAGATCAGATGCTGGAATTTTACTAAGGTCAATGCAATATTTTTCTTTTCTATGGTATCTCAATTTATGGGAACACTTATTTTTAAAAAAAATTAATGCAAAACTCATTTCATGGAACAAAGATAAGTGCTAATACAGAGCGTTATTATAGAGAGTTGGAGATATCAACTTAACAACGAGTTAGAAGTAGAAAAATATGCGTGGGGAAAATCCAGAAGACTTGGTTCTATCTTTAGAGCAAGAAGTACATCGAGTATTGTTTTTATCCATGGATGTATTATAAAAGAAAAGGAAAGAAAAAGAAAGCGCTGATGAATAACATGTAGAAAAGGTTCGTGTATAATGCCATGTAACCTACTAAATAAAGAATTTGAACATCAAAACAAATTTCTTTATTTACAATGATAATTGTTAATGTTTTTGGGTGTAAATTTTGAATATGATTTGTCTCATTAGGGGTTGGGAGGACCTTAGACCCCAATAACATTCTTATGGCCTAAAAAAAATAATAAAAAAAAAAAAAAAAGTATCATGTATTTTTATAAATGTGTATTTATGGGTATATCATCTTTTGCGGCCTCTTTTATTATTGCTTACATAAATAAGGCATGCAATGGTAAAAATGCTCCCCACCTTTTAAAATATACTGCGTTTCAATTAATTTTTTTATTCATGTTTATTAATTCATTTTTTAAAAAAAATCATACGATTGACTGAAGGAGCCATCCATAAATGACGTCACGTGATTTTGGCTGATTTTTTAACCCCCTACCCCCTCGACACAGGTCGTCACGAAAAATTAGACTCCTTTCTCAATGTTACGTCACAAAGATCCCCCTCCCCGAAAAGAGCAAATTGAGCATGTCTTAAATATTTTTTCCATTTAAATATGGTTTAGTGTAAGGCTGCACACTCTGCACACTAAATCGTAACACGCGTGAAGCCACGTCAAAAGTCATTAAATAAACTGTCGGCATTCATGTATTTAATTAAGTGGAACTTTTATTTTTAAGTTGTGCGTTTCAAATGACGTCAAATGTGTTACTCATTTCCCTCTTTGCGTGACGTAATTTATGGGCGGCCCCTAAAGGGCGGCATATTGGAGACCGCCCCGGGCGGCAAAAGCTCCAGCTACGCTTCAGCGTCCATTCATATTACTATTACATGTCACATAATGTACTCAAGTAGATCTAATGGAATAACAATCCTAAATCAATTAAAATGAGAAAAATAATACATTCTCTGCACAAAAATAAAAACAGAAAATAATTTAATGAAATGTGGTTTAGGTGTAGATCTAGATCTATTATTATGGATATTATGGAATTTTGCCAGCTCCACTCAATTTGATCTCAATACTATAATTAATATTTTAAATTCTTAATTCTTCTGTATAGAAGGAACGTCTGTAACAGTGCTGTAACAGATAAGAAAATATAAGATCGATAAAATCGCCAAACTAAAAAAAAAATTGAGAAGTTTTGGTCGATATGATAATGTAAACATTCCTCAGGTAAAAAAAAAAAAAAAGCATTAGAATCTAAGTTCATTAACAGTCTCTACATTCAATAATGTTTCTAATTAATTTCACATAATAAATACTATTATTTCCATTTGAAGAAAGACATTCTAGTTTTTCATTGGCTGGCTCTATCGTCTGCAAAAATGTGGCTGTGTGTAAACGAATGAAACGAAATAGAAGGCGAGAAGCTGGCTGCCTTTGTTCTGCTTCTGGGTCACTATTTTTCTTTCGTTCATCCTTCCCCCTTTTTTTCCTTCAAGATTCTGTGCATATATTCGGTGAGTCTCACACGCTAAACAATTTTTGGGCTTGCTAAACCGATTTTATTTTGAAGATGCCGTCGCCGTCGCTCACCGTTGTTTTCTCGGTAGCCTAGGCCTGGGTGTATGAAATTGAATGAATGATTGACGTTAAAATTTAAAATTAATGTAAATACAGAATCATTTTCATAGCTATAGAAATGTTATTAAATTAACTGGAGCTGGTATGAAATATATAAATATCAATATCGGCTATATTAAGCAATGGAAAAAAAGAGTGTGGCGGGTTGGTCTGGCAAAACAAAACAACAACAAAAAAAACAAACAAAAAAAACAACAAAAAAAAAACAACGGCAACGGCTTGGCTTACCAAAACAACAACAAAAAAGAAAAAAAAACAGTAGTCAGTAGTTTAGTATATTAATAATTAACAGAATAACAGGCTGAATGTAAGAAGTGTAAGATTGTTATGATTGTAACATGTTTAAAAAAAAAGCGAAAGTGATTTAAAATAGTCAAGTACAAGTAGTAACAAGAGTCAAAGTCAAAGAATTATTAGTAATAATTAATTAAATTAATTAATTATAATTAAAAATTAATCTTATAATTATAATAGATTAATTAAATTGATATTATTATTATTAAAGTTAAAGAATATGAGTCAATATGAGCACTGAATTGTCTGAATCATGATGAATTACAAATAGTTTCCTTACTTATACTTATACTATACTCATAAAATTCATGTGCTAGTACATGTTATGTACTTTTAATAATTAAATTAAGGCATTTAGTCTAGCTCTTTATTTTTCCATTAAAAAAAAGAGTTTAAAGTTAAAGAGTAAAAGTAAAAGACATAAATTCAATAATTTGATAACTGACAATATTATTATATATAAAATTATAATAAGTATAAATTTATAAATTATAAGGACTACAGTGTAAGTGTACTGCAAACTCTGTCATAGGCTATGATATGATTACTCAACATTATCTCAGGCTTTTCACTGATTAATTCTGAACTCTGGTCCCAGTTAATTCAGTTATTTATTTGGCTGCTACTTTTTAACTAGTATTAGGCTATTACAATTATAAAAGCTTCTTCTAGTAAGTTTAGTCTATTACTATAGACCTGGGCCAGGGGTCTCCCAACTATGGCCCGCTGTACACATGCGGCCTGTGANAAATTAATGATGCCTATGAACTGTGAGGTTACTTTAATTTTTAGTTAATTCAGTTAATTTATTTACCTTACTTATACTTAACTTATGCATGCTCTACAAGTCTACAATATACTTATAGAACTTTACTTTAATTGATAGCATAGCAATTTTTTTATTATTGAAAGCTATATAAAATCTATATTTCTGCATTTTAAAATTATTAAAATTTATTAGAAATTTTAAAATTATTTGATAATTATGATATACATTATTTATATATATATATATATATTTATAAATTATGCATCTTAATGTTTCTTATCTGTCATTTTGTGGTCCTTTTGAAGTACTCGATTAGCTTATAAAAAAGGAAAGAAAAGAGATAAAAATTAAATATGTTTTTAAAGTTACTTTAACAGGTTGAGTGCAGCGCTTAAGCATATGTTCTTTATTGATCTATCATCCTGCACTAGAGCAAAGACTGATGTATAAAAAACTTTCTTAGATTAGTCTAGAAAAGTCAATGTAGTATTAATACATTACTGATCATTACTATAAAAGAATGTTTTTGGTTTACTATTTATTTTTATTATTGGATTGTAGATCCTGCCATAACATAAAATTAAAAAAAAATTGTACCACTTGGTTTATTTAGAAAAATGAGCTTTTCATCTCTAATAGTTTCTAACCAAAATTAGTTACCCTTACTATTTGAGGTCAGATAGATTTAGTATCTTCAAATAATAATCTCAATAAATGTTTCTTTATATCTCAATGTTATTCAGCTTGAAAAATGAGTAAATTAAATTTACTTTGGATGCTGGTAAACTTGAAAAAAAACAAACAACACTTTTAAGGCACTCTAGCTTTAAAGTTGTATTTGTTTGACAAGTATAAAATTGTTATTTACAGTTCCCAGACAACGGAAAATATGTTGAATGGTGTTGTATAGTAATGTTGTCAGAAGATAATGTTTTGGTAGGATTTAGATATCAAATGCATTAAATGGTTGGCATTAACTCAAATGACTCTTACCTGCTTATTAAGTTGTGAACGATCCAATAAGTTTCAGAACCATTGCCCCAGAACATTTTTGTCAGCATGCTTTTACTATGAACATAAACATTTTCTAGCGCTGGAAACATTTTACCTGGAAAGAACCCTGTTTTCTTTTGGAATTTTCATTTTATAATGTTTTTTTACCTGTAGTGGTGACTGAATATAATATACTCTCAATGGAATACTATCAAGCATTCAGACTAATTTTATGTTTAACTGGGATTATTTACCAGCCGGTCCTGCTCTCCAAAATGGGGGATTACCCTTGGATTGGTATAATACAACACCTGCAAATATATTTTTTAGCATCCTGTGAAGTAATTTTAAATGTTTTATTGGACAAGCATCTTATCTCATTTCCTGGGTTGGTGCCTTTGAGTGGGTTCATCTTAACCTTGTAAAATTAAGCTTTGATCTTTCCTTAGTAATAAGCTCCTAACATCATCTGTCTTCAAGTAGTGTAATGTGTATACTCCGTTTTGTGTAACACTAAGAACAAAATGTTAATCTAGCCTGCTGTTTAATCTTCTGTAAGACATTCCTTTCAGGCGGTTGTTAGTGTTTGATTGTAAGATTTGGGTGGACATTTTACGTTCATTGCCCAAACCAGAGATTTAATAGTTAAATCAATTTAAGCCTGAGAACTCCTTGTTATTGTTTGTGCTTATAATTGTAATTGGAATAATGAACATTGTTGGTGTGGTAAATGACCACATGGTGTAACTATATATATATTTTTTTTTTGCAGCAGGTTGCAAAGAGTTGAGTGATTTTTGATTATACCATTAGCTTTGTCGCCTATGTATCTTAAAAAATTTTTTAACTCACAAGGTGTGCCACATTGGCGAGTGGATTATTGGTGCCCTTTGAAGTGATTTTTTTTTCTCAGTCTACCCTACTAGATACGTATTCTAATCATCTTTATTCGCCCATCTTTTTATGATAATTAGCCCACTGTAAGTTATTTGGTTTTAGAGCTTGTTTTCATGCCAGCGTTTCCGTGCACGTGAATATGCTCTGTCGCCTGGAGAGTCTTGTCAGTTAATACACCTTACAACTTCTATCCAAATCTCTTCTGTTAACCGCTATCACACCTGTCTGGTTAAACCCTCAGATAAATACCGCTCAGGTATTTGTAAATTTTCTTTGGTAGTCACCTCTATACCTGAACGGAAGATGTAGATTCCGGCATCATCACCTTTAACCACCTTCAGCTGAAAAACGATTGGGGAAGGGGGGATAGTGTCGGCATATTCGTTTTGATGTTTGGCTGTGTTAAAAAACATGCAGATTAGAATGTAACTAGAGCAAAAAACTCCTTTGAAAATGGTGTTCTTCATATTTCTATCAGGTCAATGTTACTTGTGTTGAACATTGATCTGATTCCATAAATTTGCTTTGTGAAACTCGTGTGGAACCTGAGTGTTTACTTGAAGTAACTTTGAGTCGTTCATTTATGTGGGCATGTTAGAAATTCTTTCTTGGACCAGGCATGCATGTAAAATTAATGATGCCTATGAACCACCGGTAATATTTAAATTTCTGACCTCATCGCGGAGCTATTCAATCTTAATCATGCACCGGAAAACCTACGTAAGTCCCCAGGAATAACTACACATTTTTGCTTGTATTAAGTATTAAGTTATAATCACAATCTACATAGACTGCCCTCTACTTTATTTTATTTTTTAAAACGCACTGTTTGGCTAACGTCTTGATTGTTATGTGGTCTTACCTGTGCTTAAACTTGTACACACCGTAGAAACTGGCACCGCAGGTTATATGTTCTTGATGAGGCAGATAGGCAGATGTGGCATGAATCAGTTACAGGTGGTCCCTGCCCGCTACTTGTAGTAAGCGGTGGGTTAGGAGAAAAACGAGGCACGCTTAATAACGTCTAATCATCTCGCTAAATAATAAAAAAGAGATGTGGGGGTGAGTTGTAATACGTATGATAGTTTTATGGCTAATAGTTATTCTATTACTAGTGACATTTCTTTTACTTGGACTTAATGGCTGACTTTTGGATGTCCCCATGATCTATTTAACTTCGATATCGTCGATATCAGCTACACAACCTTCCTATCGACAACACAACCTCCACATCGACTTCGAGACTTCCACATCGATTTAAAGCTCCTGAAGTAAAACCAAGTAGTGCTGCACTTAAAGCAAGACGAAAGTGTCAGTTTATTCATCATTTAACAATGATCTCATTTACTTTTTGCTATTATAGGGATAATCGTATACAGATCAACTTTGGTCTTCTTCCCCTGTTATCATGCATTCCTCATTTAAATTTCTGACTTTCTTATTTTTACTGTCCCCTACTGTTTCCTTTTAATTTTGTGATACCCCTCCCTCCTCTGTCAGTCCATTTGACCCACGCCACTGGTCGCCTCTTATCCCTGGTGTTGATCCTTACTGGGGTAAAACGAGAACGAAAAGTAGCTGTCGGATCACTCAGGTGACTGGCTCAGGGGCGAGTACCAACCGATGGGGTTTTAGCTTTATGTTGCAAATAGTTAACTTATCTATATCCACATATAATGTACCTTAGACATGATCTTGGTTGTCTTTCCCGTTTTGTGTGATTACTAAACTATCTGTACTGTAACTCAAAAGGTTAGTGGGCCGCGTTGATCATGCCAACAATCAAGGTTTATTGAATGGTTACCATGCCATAAACGTCAAGCAAATTCCCCATTTTCGTGCTGTGTTGCTTGAATTTAAGCTTACGATTCATCAACTCTGAACGGGGATTTAGGCGGGAAGACCAATCTAAGAACAGAACTAACGCTAAGAAAAAAGTGAGGCCAATATTGTAACTCTTATAGACTGTGGTGGATGGAATTCCAAGGGGTTTAACACGCGTACATTTTTAACACACTACTGCTTGGCTAATTTAAATAGAGTCAGTGTTCGATTATTATTTCGACTAACTACTGGAGGATGCCCCTCGGGGTCTTAACTAATGCCCCTGGCTGCTTTTCATATAACGATGCTCTATTGTTTCAACGAGACTGTCTCCTATTGTAGGACACAACCAGTAATTGTGATATACACATCCCTTCAGCTCGGCTTAATTTAGTTCACGTAAAGCTGACCAGAACTCATCTTCAACTGCAGTGAAATGTGGTAACTCCGACTGATAGGTCAGTTAACAAACTGCACTAGTAAGTGATCAGTCATTTTTCTAAACACGGTGAAACTTGTTTCTATTGACATCTTTTTGTGTCCTTTTGTTCAGTATGCATATTTAACAAAAAAAAAAATTATAAAAAAAAAAAACAACAAAAAACTAACTCTCAGCTGTTCTTCCAACAATCGGTGGTGCGACGACATACGTGTGGGAGAACCAGACTGGACCGTGCTTGACCTGGTTATTTCTCCTATCCATACATGCCATCAACGTCCCGCAAGTTAACATGGAAGCCAGTGGTCGAACAATGCCCGTGTGTAAACAATACCGACAGCGGGACACACCTGTGAGAAACACAAAAAAAAAAATGAGGCCTGGCGGCAGAGTTTGAGATGTTAATCTTTTAAGCTGTGGTTCTCTAGAAATCCCAGATCAACCCACTAGAACAACTCCACTGGATAGATGTGTCCCTTAAAGTGTATGTTGGGGGGGGGGGGTAGGAAAGTTTTTTTAATATCTTTAGTAGGTGATATATCTAACGGCTCTATCGATACGACTGATACATAGTATAATTGCCGATACAAAAAATACACCACTTTACTGCTTTTACAACTTTATTTATGACAGGGTATGTCGATAAACTTCTACTTTACTACTGCTTTCACTAGTATATTGATGTTAAGTGAACGTCGTTATAATCAATTACGTTATTGCTTTTACTAATCTATCCGTGGTAAGGGTATATCGATATAAAGTTCTGTTTTACTGCTCTTACTACTCAATTGAAAAGTGTAAACAAGAAATGTATGATATTCCTTGTTACTTGAATGGTATCATACCACTTTAAACATGTTAACCGATATGATTAACCAAGTACACGTGTAAAACACACAATATGAACAATGGCGAAAGAATAAGAATGACTTCTTCCAATGAAATATTTTCCTTATTACAGACATGTGCCACAACTGCGCCATCTCCTATGTCTTGGCGGATTTTAAATTGTGGGTAATTGCCAAGAAGCATCAATGAATAATGGTAAGACAAATTTCAATGCCGTAATGTTAAAGTGTGGGTCCGATTGATTCAAGACGTGTCTGCACGCGAGTGATTATGATGGTAAGGGTTGACGGTGTCTGTAAGTTGGAAGTGGAAGGCGAATGGAAGTCACGTTTATGCCATTATTTCACTCAGTTGTGTCAATTGTCTCTAGACACTCACTTGAGTGTCTCTGTGTGTCCGTGTGTGTGTGTTTGTGTGGTGGTGGTCAACGTGTCCATATGAATATGTCTCCGTGTATGAGGGGTTTCCTCGTGTCTATATATTAAAATATTATTGTTGTCTGCGTGCCAGTGCATCTGTGTACAGTGGTTTCTGCGTGTGTGTGTGTGTGTGGGGGGGTTCTGTGTATGGTGGTTTTCTATGTGTGTGTGTGTGATTGTTTCTGTATGCGGTGATTTTCTACGTGTCAGTGTTGTTGTCTGTGTACTTTGGGAGGTGAATGGAAGCCGCTGCCATTATTTCACATATTTGTGCCACGTCTTTCAAGTGCTTGTCACCACTTTGATACCAGGGCATTACCCGTTCTTGGCTCTGGTAATTCTCGCACACTCACAGTTTGGGGAAGAAACATTAAATCTACCCCGCCAACCCTCACTCATTCCCTCTCCCCTTCTCTTTAATTTGGCGTCTGTGCCATGGAAACTAAACCAGTCTCTCCTCTCTACCCAGTGGAAACACAATCTGGGCGGGTTGCTTAACAAATAGGGAGGCGCGATGATTATATTTTAACAGCCAATTGATTGGAAGACCTCTTGTGCCATAAGCTCTATATTAGGAGTTTCGGACTCCTCCCGTGAAAGTCTGTATTTTGTCGTAGGCCGTTGTCAACACAACTGGCAATGAGTGAGTAGCCCTTCACTAGGTCGTTTTTGGCAGGTGTAAAATGCCAGGACGTGTCGACAATAATTGCTTTACAACACATTGTGTATGAGTCTCTAAATCCGGACATATTATGAGTCTCTCAAGGCTACCTCTGTTTGTGTGATTATAAGTTTAACATAACTTCGTTAATCGTTAAATTTATTTGTAAAGAATTCCAGCCCTCCTTTTTTTTAGTTAATTAAAATTCTACTGAGTACTAACTAAAGATTAAATAAATTTAATGTTTGCTTTTACGAGTCAGCAACATTTCTTGAACTACTAAAGATTGTTTAAAATTATTTTTTTCTGTGTGTGTATTTTACTCAAGCTGTTAAAAAAATTAAAACTTTTAAGTTGATTCTTTTTATTATAAAATAGTCTATTTGAAAAAGAAATAGCGATCCCATTGTTTTCTCAAAGAAAGAAAAAGACAATTTATAAATAGTTTTCTAAAAGTGTCAGAATCTGTAATGTCACCTTTATTTAGTATATTGCCTAAATGTGAACTCATTCCGTTTTATCGCATTTACATCAAAGAAAATAGAGGAATCATATTTAATAAAATGTTTTTTTTTTTTATTTCTAACTGAATTAGCTAAAATGTTTGTGTTTTACTGAAAGCTGGTGTTTTGAATATGCCGAACTGGAAAAATAAACTAAAGAACACAATAAACAGCCCTTAAAATTTTTTTTTGGACTATAAATCCTTATATTTCAGACAGAACTAAAAGTATTGATTATATTCAAAATTATATGCACCACGCGACAAACAGCCTGACCCCCCCTTTGCTGTAAGACGGGGGGTGGGGTGGTCACCGATGGCGTGACTGAACTCCAGCAAACTCGTGAAGGTCAACTCAATCGCTGACGTCGACATTGAGTTTTATAGAGATACATTAAAAGTGCATTAATTTTATTACGGTACATTCGATCGATCTGAATTTTGTTACAATGCGTTGTTAGGTGACGCAAGTCTATGTGCAAAGTTTAAGCTCGATAGCATCATGGGAAATGTGTCATTTTTGACTTTGGTTTTTCCGCCGGACCAAGACAGAGAGACGGCGTTGAAGATAATATAGGGGATTTAAAAAAAAAAAAAACCGAAAAACAAAGTTCTTGACTATACATTCTTTATACACGAGACGGAGCTAAAAGTGTTGATTTTAATCAAAATAATATGCACTGCGCGACAAATATGTACAGACTGAACGTGACGGGGAGGGGGTGGTCATCGATGGCTAGACTGAACTCCAACAAATACGTGGATGTCAACAACAACAGACGGCTACCATACAGTTATATAGAGATAAACTAAAAATTCATTGATTTAATTGCGGCTCATTTGATCGATCTGAAATTTTGATACAATGCATTGTTAGGTGACACGAGTCTATGTGCAAAATTACAGCTCGATAGCATCAGGACAAGTGGGTTATTTTTTACTTTTTTTCCCGACAGAACATGACAGAGAGAGAGAGAGAGAGAGAGAGAGAGAGAGAGAGAGAGAAAGAGAGAGACGACGGTGAAGTTAATATAAGGGATTTAAAAATAAGCAGACTGCTGCTACGATTTCTTCAACTGGACTGAATGGCTAGATTATTATTTGAGAAAATATGAATTATGTCCCTTGGCTATTCAATGGACAGAATCTTATCTGTTACAGAAGCTCCCTTTATACAGAAAATTATTGCACCCGACGCTTATCGATGGCTTGTGTCTAGTCCTGCATTCTTACTAGAGTTTTAAATGTTGATTAAAGTGTTGGTTTTCCAGGTTTCTTCAGCAAACCCATTCCAAGCCCGAATTCCGGACAGGAAGAACGAAAGCTTGTATTTGTTTATCCTTATGTCTATCCGAGGGAGGTGTAATTGCTCTTTGCCTAATCATTACTTTACCCTTGGTTCTTCTATCCCCTAGTGTTTCAAGGTTTAATGACTTAACTCTTGGTGTTATTCTTGTCAGTTTTGAATAATCCCCAGTAATGAATCTGACAGCTCTTTTTTCGAATTTGTTCTAGTTAATCAATGTTTTCTTTGGTATATGGGTCCCATACAGAAGTGCATATTCTAGTACAGGTCTTACCAAGTGAGGTAGCATTTAAGTTTTATATATTTATTACAATTTTCTTTTTATAAAGCCTACCGTTTTGTTTGAATTAAAACAACAACAACAACAACAAAAAAAAAAAACAACAACTTCACTGACATGCATGGAGATGTCATGATAGTTTCTTATTTATGATTATTCCTAAGTATTTTGCATCTTTAGTTTGGGTTAGCTCTATTCCAGGAATAATATATTTTGAATTTATTTGTTTCTTTTTCTTTGTTACTCTTACTCTTAACAGTTGACACTTTACGTGGTGGAAAGACGCACTCCAGCTAGTTTCTCATGTTATCAATTCATTTAAGTCTTTTTTTGTAAGATTGTGCTATATTGTTCTGATTTAATTGTTCTATAGATTACACACTCATTAGACTCATCAGCAAATAAACTAACTTTTTCCCCTGTTGAGATGCTGTTGTTTAAATATGTAAAAAAAAACAACGTATGTGTTATAAATGAAAAAAGAAAATAAATTCAATTCACGGAACTGGATTTGAGAGTTTAATTCTTATTCATTTTAATTAGTTTAGAATCAAATAATGTGACTGTAAAGAATAACACTTATGCAATAAGCTTTTGAAAATGATTATTATTTTTAAAAAAAATGTAAATTACGAACTCTTGTTTTAGTGTAATAATTCAAGGGAAATAAAATTCATTCAACTAGCTTAACCGATGACACATATACGCCTCCATCATTTTTATCGTCATACTACCAATGTTATTATAAAACACCATATCTTTTACATGGATATATGAGATTCTGGGTTAAACGAGGATTTTTAGAAGCTAAGGATGGGGAACGAGAAATAACCGAGTTACGCATATAAGTTAACAGAAAAACGTTTTTTTTATAACCATTGCGAAGAGGAGTGTCTTGAGTTGGCGCAGACAAAGTGTTATTGTCTGTCACTTTGCAGCTGTGTAAAGTTGTTCTTTACTCATACTTCAACTAATTTCTTAAATAATTTCTTACACTTAGCTTTGATTATTCCATCTTTTTATTGATGTGCTATCAAACTTTGAATAGATTCTCCTGTAGGACTTGTGTGTTTATGTAATGAAGAAGGGGTAAAAATTACTGTTAATGTTTTATACTTGATGTACCAAAAGGGTACAGAGAATCATTGTAATAAAATTAGTGGGGATTTGTTTAAAAAATTATGTGTTGGATATTGCGATTTATAATAGGCAAAGATGGTTTGGGCAACAGAGGAACGCATGGAAAAAGAATTTGAAATTTAAGTTACCCCGATGCCCTTAACTAAAATATTCCCATTGTGATGAAAAAATGAAAAGTTGCGAATTCTGGCTCTTTAATTACTCGTATCGCTCCCCCCAACCTCACTTTTTTTTTTTTGGTGGTCATTGTCACCAATGTCGATAAAGAGCATCAAGGGCTTTGGCCTGCCTGATTCTGCTCTGGTAGTCTGGTAGAATTGAAACTTCGAGATGCAAGGATGTAATAAACGTATCCTCCCTGAAGTACATAAACTATTTAACTAACTTCTATTAGGCACAATGAGAGATCCTTTAAATAGTGTTCCTAGGACAAAAATCCTCTCTCCCAATATGCGGGTCGATACCTTCTAACTATGCCACATACGTGACCAAGTGGCAAACAGGATGCGGCTGTGTGTGAGCTAGGCGACACGGTACACCCAGTCATGGTGCTCTTGTCACACATTAATTGCTGTTAGCACCGCACGCTCCACTGACCTGGCTCTGAGTG
Source organism: Radix auricularia (assembly GCA_002072015.1). Lineage (NCBI taxonomy): Eukaryota > Metazoa > Mollusca > Gastropoda > Lymnaeidae > Radix > Radix auricularia. The sequence goes on from MUZC01000914.1 coordinate 17,834, forward strand.
GCACGTGCTCGCCGCTGCATGCTGCTTCTGTCGAGATATAATGTCCCAGGTCATCAATTTTGCTCTTTCGTTATTTTAAGTATATAGACTATTATTTTTTAATAGGACTCAGGGAAGGAAACGCTTGTTTTCTAAACACATCAGGCATTTAGAAAGATATTATCGACACATTTTCTAATACACGGCGGGAACGTTATAGATAAGTGACGTGCAATCAAATATATGTAACGTTTTTTTTAGTTATTGCTACCCACTGGTCTACACATTTTAATTTTTTGAAAACTGCAGACATGAAAATAGGTGTTTCTTACACAATCTTTCATGCTGATTTCAAATATGTAATCCAAATTTTTGTATCACATCCGAATTTTTTGCACTTTGACAATTTAAAAAATATATTAAATATATATTATTTATATTTATATTACTTCTAATAAAAGCCAAAGCCCTGACTCATCACTAATTCTCCAACTTCCCGTGTAGGTAGGAGCATGAAACTTTGGGAAGTTGTTGATTATGCTCTCGATACGAAAAGTGGTGAAAAGAAAATTTAAAATTCCAAATTATGTTGGGCCGGGGCCCAAAAACTATTTTTCCTTATAAGTAAAAATTTAAAAAACACTAATTGTCCTTTTTGCCGAGTATGTTGAACTTTAAATTTTAGGAAGTTGTTGAGTACACTTCCGCGACGGTAGCAATATATTTAAATTATCACTTACTGTGGGCAGGGGAGGGCACAATGTAGCTTTTCCATTAAATGAGCTATATAAAAACTGAAAAGTACTCATTCTCCCATTTCCTGTGTAGGTGGACGTATAAAGCTTTCTGTAGTTGTTTAGTAACACCCCGCGATGGTAACAGGGAACTTAATTATATACATTTTTAAAGTCTGCTCTGCTATCCCAGATGCACAAAAACATGGACATTTTGCATATCGTCCTGGGAGCCCTAATGTGATGGCTATGACCTTTAAGTCCCCACATATCAACCACTTGTGCTGGTCATAATTCAAAGAATTGAGCAACAGTTTCATGTTTTCGTACGCCTCTTTCAGTTTTACCGAGTGTGCCACTGGAAGAAATGATATTTTTCTCCATCAAATAGAAGAACTGCTTTCAAACTATGCTTTGATGAATCAATTAACAATCACTGACCCTGAGTCGTAAGCAGTTCCCATAGATGTGACAAGACCTTCAATATTATACAATATAACAAGTCTTGCTTACTTGAAAAGAACTGTACAAATTCTGCTTCACGATATCTGTACACACGTACATTAGTTTCAGGAGTGAGAAGGTTCCGTTCTTGTAAGCGGGATGCAAGCAGTTCAGCTGATGACTTTGAAAGTGAAGTTCTCGAACTAGATCATCAAGACCTTCCTGAGTGAGAAGTTTTGATGTGATTTCTGCACTAAAATCAGATTCATGAAGATCACCACTGTCTTTAGAGCTTTAGCTATCATCACTTTCAATATCATCAAGCTGGGTATGATAAGAAGGCACAGGAATGTCTTCACAGTGTCTTACAGGCCTCAAGGCTTATGGTACATAAGGATATTGAATTTTGTGTCTGCTCCTCTTGGTGAATTCAACATTCGTCATGCAAAAAAAAAAAAAAAAAAAAGCAGTCTGTCGCATGATTTGAAGGCTCACGCTAAATCACGGGAACACCTAATGGCATAATTTTCACTTTACCATTTACCACTTGCCAAGAGTTACTTCACAAAGTTTACAAATAACACGAGGCGCCCCTGTGTTGTCCTGTTCGCCCACTTTACATGCAAAGTACGCATGATAATATTTCTTGGTCAAGTGTGATATTTTCTTCTTCTAATCCATAGTGCAAAATCGTTCACAAACATAGCAGAATTTATCTGCTGAATTCGTCCAATGTCTTATCATAGCGAATCCACTTTTGGAGTTAAAACAATTAATTAATTAAAACCTGAAACAAAAAACAACAGCATTAAATATACATTAAAACTTGTATTCATTTCAGGCAAAATTAGTCATTAAAATAATTCCAACACAGAGACAGAATAAGGAAAAACGTAAACTTATGATATAATATATAAGCATAAACCATGTAAACACATTTTTGAGGTTTTCTAAAACAAAAACAAAAAAACCTGACATGATACACACAAACGAAGCACATCAAAGTTTATCATTTTAAACAAGTTTTTCATGTTTTACTTGCAGTTTTTTTATGTAGATCAGTATAATAGGACGCGGGGTTGTTGATTTAGCCAGAAATGTGTCAGAAACTGCAATGCCACATCTGACATCTCTCTTCTCTGCATGCTTCAGAATGTAAACTTTAAAGTGTATGTCTGCTTAAACTTAGTACCACTTAAACGGTTTCGAAAGTCGATACACCTTTTACACCTATATTATAGCTATATTAGCAATGATTAGCTGTTAATTTTGAAATACAACGCTATTTCAAGGTTTGGTTCCTTGATGTTAGTTATATACATGAGGGAAGAACTTTGCCAAGAAGTTTTGCTCAAGTGCATAACACTTTGAAGTCATTCCTTGATGAATTTTTGAGTGGCGGGAACATTTTCCTGCCATTCAATATTGAAGAATTTAGTCGCCCAAGGTGTGGAAGTAGTTTAAGTACTTTGAATGGCGTTGGCTGTAGTAATGAGACACTCTCCAAGTTTCCTTGTGTACATTCAGGGAGCTCAACTATTTACACTCTTAATTTAGTTTGGATGCTCTGGCTTTTGAGATTTGCGGGTTGACTTTATCATCAATTTTGACACTCTGAGACAATTTGCTGTTGAGTTATAGATCTAATGTGGGAGCGCCTCACTGCGTAATTTTGCGCCTATTGATGACTTTGTTTGGCGCGATGTAGATCCACCCGAGGTTGATAGATACACGATTTCCATCTTCTTCGCGCTGATTGTGAATCCGTAGTTTGAGCATGTGCATAAGAAATTTTCACAATGCAATGAACTCCTGAGCCAGAGTTGACGGGACAGTCATCAGCTAATAGCAATGCCAACCAGATTCACATAGACCCATAATATCTACATCATTACTTAACATGACCTGATAAACGAAAATAAACTATAAAAAGGAATGTTTCCTTTAGTAACATGCTTTATAAATTCCCGTATTATACCAGCTAACCAAAGAATATGCACTTATTTTTGTTAATTTGTATATGATTAATCCTTATAAAAATCTAATAGCTATTTATTTTCTTTAAAGTAAAAATACAATAAATTTAAAAGACCTAAATCTCCCGGGGTTACCAATGAGCAAAAGCGTTTACCGAAATCGACACCTAACAATAACTTCCAAAGATTATTTGATTCTTATGTTTGCGATTGATACTTTGTCATTACAGATTGCTTATACGCTATTTTTTTCCATTATTTATACATGACACTGAATTTACTATAAAGTATACTTTTTGTTTCCTCAATTTCCCTTCTTTTCCGACCCCTGACCTCTGGAAGTCGTAGAATTCATTGAGTCTCCTCTGATAGAGCAGCTCTCTGAAGGGACATCTGAACACCTCGCCAAACGTAATAGCTTTCTCTGTCTGGCCCATAAAGACTATTATTAGAAGATTGCATTGATTTGTTGGAAGGGAGAGAGATAGAGAGGGGGCCACGGTGTGTGACATGACACTAGCTGTTTAGGCTTTGGTGTTGTGTGGTTAAAACGGGGTGTTGAAAAGAGTCTGCAAATTTATGACATGCCGTCCCAAATACAGGAGTAACTCCAGATACGAAATTAATCAGTTCCGGGGGTGGGGAGTGGCTTTGTATCATGTATTTTTCGTATCTCGAACTAAGTTTTACGTGTAAAAGACTTATTCCATTCCACGCCAAACAGAAACAATTCTAAAAATTGAAAATATCATGGTCAACTATAGAAGAACAAATTAGGATTCTTCAATCCTTAAAAGTAAACTTTAAAAATCAAATAAATAAAAAAAACGAAAACAGAATAAAATAAATGAAAAATAATATTTATGCCAATGGACCTTTTGAGTGAGGCGATGTGTCGGAGAAGATGGTAGGGGAGGAGAAGGGATGGCAGAAAACATTACGACATTACCTATGGGACACTTAACTTTATGAAAAGAATACCTTATGTGCAAACACTTACATTTAGTACAACTGTACTCTAAACAAACGTAACATAACACTAAACTCGTGTAATGTTTTATTTCTTAGATTATTATTTAAAAAAAAACAACCTTTTAGTTTTTCGCTTTTAAATTTTTTGTTTCACCTTTCATTTCCTTTGCTTCAGTTCCACTAACATCTCATAGTCTTATTAATTTTTAAAAAAAATCTTCGGTTACTAATGGTCTCTTTGGAAATGTTGACCTAAAGAAGCTTGCTTTAAACTGCATTTTACAGTGTCAGTTTCTCTGATATGTGTCAGGCAAATGTCATTGAACAGAGCAAGAACTGTTGTTGGTGCGTTGAAAGCAGTTAAGGAATGCTCAATTTTGTCAACTGCACGTTTTTCGTATCCTGTTTCTTTTAAGTAACTAAAAATTATTCGAGTGGCCTTTCGTATCTCGGACTGTTCGTATTTTGAAGCATTCGCATCTCGAGGAACCACTGGAAGTACACACGCACTTAAAATAACTCGAATTATTATGTTATTCACTAAATACATCTATCACTGTATACATGATATATTTTATTTAGACATGGATTCCACAAAACATTTTTACTATACTCGGCTGTTACTTTTTTTTTTGTTTCATCGATGGGGATAATTTCTTGGGGTTCTCCGAATGAAATGCCATTTAAACCTCAGGGGTCTATAATCAGGTTCCCACCTCACACAAAGATTGATCCATGACACTGGCTAGTTCAACAATTAAAAAAACATTTCTTCAATTCCGCGGAAATTTATCAAAATGAAGCGACACTACAATCCCTGTAACAACAGGTCCTCTTCATTGGGACCTTTAATTCAATAAAGAAGGAAAATCCAAGTGATAACGATTTTATTGGAGACTAAATTCTTTATTTATTGCATCATTTTAAAAATAATTCCTGTCTATTGAATCCCACCTAATTATTCGGCATTCGCTTGCATGTTTTATAGTCCATCTAACAACCGAACTCTTATTGATATTGATTTCTTGTATTTCAGTTTTCGTTTTGTGGTGAAATAATCCTGTTATGTGAGTTGTTACCATGTTAAGACCTTTTTTACTCGTTTTATTATCATCTGTTAACTGTTGACATTCAAACGAGGTTGGTGCAGTCCGGAAATGGTCAAAGTTTTTGCAACCTCCCCTTGTCACAGCAGATAATATTAAATTTGACGTCCAGATTTCCCCTTGAAGGTTCTGAGGAATAGCCTCCCTCCAACCATGTTGACCATCTGCTACTCATCTGCCATCCCACATCAGTGAAAATCACAGGGCTTAACGCTATTAGTCTTCCAAGTACGCTTTGTCTATTTACATTTTTGCTTTTTTTCGATGTGGACAAGTAACGGCTCTCAGAAATTCAATAATAATGTCATTCGGCTGCACTGTTTTTGGCAAACCAAGGGTTATGACCCATGACACAACAATACAACCACAACACCTACCCGATAAAATCACTTATCTCTGACAGACGCTCTGATCTTACAGAACAACACAACTCAGTGAAATCACTTATCCCTGACTGACGCTCTGACCCTACAGTACAACCACTACACCATCCTGAGGATATCACTTATCCCTGACACGCTCTGACTCCACAGAACAACACCAACCTAATGAAATCACTTATCTCAATCAGACGCTCTTACCCTATAGTACAACCACTGCACCATCCTGAGGATATCACTTATCCCTGACACGCTCTGACCCTACAGAACAACACCAACCTAATGAAATCACTTATCTCAGTGAGACGCTCTGACCCTACAGTACAACCACTACACCAACCTGAGGATATCATTTATCCCTGACAGACGCTTTGATACTACAGAACAACACCAACCCAATGAAATCACTTATCTCAGTCAGACGCTCTGACCCTATAGTACAACCACTACATCAACCTGAGGATATCACTGATCCCTGACAGACGCTCTGACCCTACAGAACAGCACCAACCCGATTACATTACCTATCCTGGCCGGATTAACCCGCCGGTGCGCTGCTCGCCTACCCGTGTTGTGCGCTTGCTGATTGTGAGGACGATTCGTTTGGATGCTGGTTAGAGGTGTTTTCTAATGCCATGTACCCAGAAGAATTCCCACTGAGGGGCTCGTGTTTATTGAGACTCACTCAACAACTATAAACATTAGTATACAGAGCTGGGCTCATTTTGGACTGCATGAGATCCAGCGGCGTTGCTTTAATGATTCCCCGGACCCTCGGGGATTCGAAGACATCAGGTCTCATTTGCATTGATCTGTGTTGTGCACCTATTTTAGGAATGGGTTGTGCATCTAATTGATTACTTGGTTTGTACAACTATTATATGGATAGTTTGTGCACCTAATTTCGCTCTTTGTTTGGGCACCTATTTTATCGATGGTTTTTGCATCTGCATGTGTTTTTAAAGTGGTATGTGCATGTAACAGAAAGGTTGCTTGTAGCATAAATTAATGTGATCTGTACATCTAATTAAGGACTAATTAAGGTTGGTGAAGCATAAACCTAACTTTATCCCTTCACATTTCGCAATAATGCGAGGATTTTACTTGCCATATTTTGTTTTTGTTATTTTATGTTTAGAATATACACACTTAAAATTGTCTACTTTATTAACGATAAAATCAAAGAACTAGACAATATGATAAGGTGTATTGCTCACATACATGACTGATTAGAACTTTGTACGTAGGCATCCCCCCTCCACAATCAAACACAATTTTCCATCCCTAATTTCTTCTTTCATCATGTCGTAAGCGACATTTGATTCATTCGACTTAATAAGACCTAACTATATATTTAGTTGCATTCGAAGTTGTACTTTCCGCATTTGCCCGATTTACGTTAAGGTCACTAAAACACAATGATAAATATTATATTATGGACCTTTAGGAACTCATGATCTTGTTTGCAACCCTCAGGACATTTGTGGGCATCCCCTAACTAGACATGTTCTAGAACTTGCAGGCGACCAACTTTTGAACACACTACTTGCGTCTCCTAATTTTGGCCGTCAGCGATGGCCACGAACGGTTGTCAATCGGCATGGAGACGGTCGTTAGGCTGGCCGGTTCTGCTGGCTGCTGAAGTGGATTAAGACTTGCCCTTCCACGTGAATGGTGGGTGACTCATCCATCTCTCTTCTCTCGGCTCCTTTTCTTAGAACATGTATTCAACACTTCGTTCGTCTTAGTTGAAAGAAAATGGTGAGCTTGCTTCTCTTTGGATTTATTGACCATTCTTATATTTCGTATCTTACATTTCAGTCGACCCTTCTATAATGCAGAAGGTTATCCCGTCCTACGATTAGCCGTGGTTAATGTATAGTCTTTCATTTTCATTTGAATTTAGCTTGATAGTGTTATTTGTTTCTTTTTGTGTGCGTATTTTTAGAAAATGTGAATACTATAACCCGAAGCTTGAACAAATAAAAGTGTGTGTACACTAACAAACACTTGAATCAAACTTATCTTACCGCATTCACATGCCCTTCCAGTAAAATTCAAATCCCCGAAATTGGCTGTAAAAAAAACCGTTTCGACATGGCTTGGGAGGTCTTGGAGTCTTTTTATCTTTCTTTAGGTTACATCACATGTTGATGATATAACTTTTAAGTTGATAACTACAGTCAAAATGGTATAATTAATATTTTTTAAAAAAACACGCTCTCCTGATTTAAGTCCGTCAATATCATCCAGGTTAGCAAGTCATGCTCTTCAAAGGACAACGCCACAACTTGTGGGACATAATTTAACCCCAATTGGGACTTCTGCCTATATTTTTCATATGCATAGATCTAGTGGAAGGACCTCTTAGACATGGGGATATCATAATGCAGCCCGTTGGAAAATCCGCTGAAACGTAGCGACCTTTAAGATGTCTCAATCGCATTATCCGAGGGTTTCTAAAACTATTTCGAAGCTGATTAGTTTTGCAGACGACTATATAGAAACCGAACTATATTTATTAACATCTTTAGCAAATTCTTCGGGCTTCAATCGAGAAATGTTGAATCACCTAATGTTCTACCTGTCAAGTGTTTAATTTTGCTTGTTGTTCGTCCGTCGTAGTCGGAAAGTGATTTTTTAAAAACAATATCTCTAATAATACCTGCTAAAAGAAATAATTTACGTATTGTTGTTTTTATTGTTGCTCCGTCGTAGTCGACGATGACCACTCTCATATTTGTATTTGATCGGTGCTAGGCCGCCATGTGTAACCTCCGGTGGTTTATTAACCCTATTTTAGCCCGAAATTGGCGTCCGCATGGCGGACTATTGACGGATGGGAACCTTCCAAGAAGGTTTTGATTCAGTCCTTCCTGGCTTGGCGTTTTGTCATGGCAACCTGTTGTCTATTAGCCTCACAGACAGTATCATAGATCGCCAGTGGGCTCGGTTACTGGCTGCTGCTTCCCAGGAGTCATGTCTAATGTCAAAGGCTTTAGAGTTTGAGTGGTTTTAAGTGCATCCTTGTATCGCTTGTGTGGACCTGCGCGTGCTCTATGCACTGCAGTGAGCTCACCATAGAAAATCGAGCATGCGCTATTCATGCCCTGTCCTGCGTAGTTGGCTCTGCATGAGGCTAGTATGGATGCTGTGTAGTCCTGACCTGGCTACTATTTCAGTCTCTGGAACTTTTTCCTGCCATTTTACATTGAGAATCTTTCTTAGGCTTTTGGTGTGGAAGTGGTTCAGCAACCTTGCATGGCGTTGGTATACGGTCCAAGTTTCACATGCACATTCATAGAGCAAGGTGGGGAGCACTACATCTCTGTATACTTTTAGTTTTGTCTGGGTGCTAATTCCTCTTCTGTTCCAGACACTGTCATGCAATCTGCCAAAATGCTGCGCTGGCCTTGGATATGCTCGCGTTCACCTCATTATTGGCCTTCTGAGACAGTGTTCTGCCAAGATAAGTAAAACGGCTCACAGTGTTGATTTGTTGCCGTTGATGATTATGTTAGGCTCAGTATAGGATTTTCCTGGGGCCGGCTGGTATAAGACTTCTGTCTTCTTTGTGCTGATGGTGAGCCCAAAGTTAGAGCATGCACTAGAAAATTTGTCAACTCTTATTTCCAGGTGTGCTTCAGAGCCCGCGTTAAGGGCACTGTTATCAGCTTAAATAATTAGAATATATATATAAAAAAGCTTTTTAAAACACCACGTTTTTCATTTGAACTAAAAAGTATAAAATAAAAATATTTTAAAAAAAGTTTTTAAGATACCACGTTTTGTGAACTAAAAAGAAGAAAATAAATTTTTTCTTGGGCTATGTTGGAACTTCCCTTCCCCTGGGCTGAGCCAGAACTGTTTTGTTGGATGCACATTGTGGACATTTTGTACATACACACTCTTACACACCAAAATATTTTCGAACTGAAAACGTAGGGCGCATTCGGCTGAAATTAAATGAAGTATCATATATAGACTGTGGAGGAATTTGAAACTGAAAAGTTTAATGTAATAGCATTAATAGACCAAATTTCAGCCGAATGCCCCCCACGTTTTCAGTTCGAAAATATTTTGGTGTGTAAGAGTGTGTATGTACAAAATGTCCACAATGTGCATCCAACAAAACAGTTCTGGCTCAGCCCAGGGGAAGGGAAGTTCCAACATAGCCCAAGAAAAAAAATATTTTCTTCTTTTTAGTTCACAAAACGTGGTATCTTAAAAACTTTTTAAAAAATATTTTTATTTTATACTTTTTAGTTCAAATGAAAAACGTGGTGTTTTAAAAAGCTTTTTTATATATATATTCTAATTACCAAACTTAACTAAACATTTTCCGGAAAACACAAGAAATCATTGACATTTGATTAGTTATTCCATATAAGGAAAAATAGAATTTAATTCTACTATAATTAAGTAGAATTGAGTACTATAATTAATGAAATATTAAATTGTCATGTGAATCAAGTATGCATGCAAAATTTCATCAAAATTGGATGATCAGAAGTGGTTCAAAAAAGGAATTCAATTTTTGCCCCGGAAAGACAAACATCCAGACAAGAAAGCAAACTAAGAAAAACGTGGTAAAAAAGGACCAGGATGCTGTCTGATTTGACATTTGTTTTTGCTTTAAGCCTCCTGAGGTTGTACAAACGACCATCAGTGCGATACCTAATGTGCATTCCTTCATTGCTATTCATGAAGGCCTCTGTAAGCATGGCTGAGAATATTAGGCTAAACAATGTTTAATTATAAATTATACATAATTTTAACCATCTTTTTTTTTTTTTAAATCTATATTTGTGTTATCAATACAGACGCTCCTTCAATACAGAAAGTTATTGCGTCCACAAACCATGCTGGTCTGTTGACAAGTGACGCAGCGTTCACAGGCCACGGCTATGAGGGTGTCACGCATTACCCAGCCGCCTTTTGTTTTCCTAACTAGATTTAGGTACCTCTTCATGGCACCCAAAAATCTGAGAAGCACTGTAATAAGATATCCACACGAACGGCGATAACACAGAGAAGACATCAAACTGCAATGAACATGTTAATTTACTCAGTCACCTAATGTGGACATGGCCATCTCTTGACATCAGATCGATCTCTGTCCCCTCTCTTCCCCTGTCTTTCTCTCACTCACTCTTCCATTGTGGACTTTTAACACCGCGGCGACTGGTTGGCGATTTGCTCTGATACCATACAAGAAATTAATGATTGTGCCTCAAACATATCACACGAATAAAGCTCAGTGATTTTGCTGGAAATATGATAGTCCGAAAGTAAACCATTCGTGGGCCAATCGCCATTACACCTAATGCTCTTAAAATATAAATACAATCATTCTGATAATTAAGTGTTGAAAATTTGTTTCTCCCTCAGTAGCATTTAAATGAAGTACGAAACAGATTACTTAGGATACATAAGGCATCCGTGGGCGTACTATATGGGTGACAATATTGACGTACTGGCACAGTTTCTTTAGCTTTTAAACTCTCTTCTTTTTCTTTTTTTTTTTTTGTGTGTGATGCATTAAAAATTGAATGAAAGCCCATTAGCCCAATCTTATGTCCTCTCAATCACTTTGCCGCCCATTTCCCCCATACTCCAAGGCGTCTACTGTAGTTTCGCAGCAGTCTACTTCGTCTCATGGCTTCTCCCATCAAATTTAGTTCATTTCTCAGCATTGGAATGATAAATGGCATCGATAACTATCTATAAAAATAAAAGGCAGTGGTCTATCCGTTCCTCGATAGCGATTGGTCCCTCAAACTCCTACAGACACCTACATCCAATCACTAGCGGAGAAAAAATAAATCTCATTTACATATTGAACAAATTTACACGGACGTTCAAACCGAGTTATTTTGGTGCATTATTTTTGTCATCATTCAGTACTGTGTTCCCATCTTGAAATGTGTCACTCCTGCTAATCACTACGGATACTCCTAGACAACATGCCATCAAAATGACAGTGGAACGTCCTTGGACTGGCTTTGTTGCTCGTTTAACATAATTTGAAATAATAATAGTTAAACCGGTGCCATTTAACACAACCATTCACACAAAAATGGCCCGAATCCTTTTCCACAGCTCTTGTGAAGTTCAATGTATAACACGGTGTATGAGTTTTCCCATGGCCCACGGGGGAAGAAGAAAACAATTTAGGTCAAAAGCCATTGGGGTTGTTGGAGGACGTGCAAGAGGGGACTGTGGATGAATGATCAGACACGGAATATCTCTCATGTAGCACAAATAGGCTCATTGATTGGCGGCCTGGAGTCAGTAAGATGAGACGCTCAGTAGCTTAAAGGTCGCCCCTATTTAAATTCACTTGTCACGCATTAAGGCGAAGGCTGTTGAGTCAAAGAGAGACATCGTCTTGAGATACCCTATTGGACAATTGTTACGTCACACATCTGAACAACTGCGACAGGATGAACGACAATTGCAGCAGAAATATAGATGTGGCGAAGGCCGGTATAGCACAAATAAGGTCTGTTCGGCTATAAAAACGTGGGGACTGAACATAACTCTGCCCACTTTCAGCCTAAAAACCTACTGACACACAACGCACCCGACAGAATCTCTGCACAAAATTGAAGCCGAAACAACGTTTACATTTTGTTAATGTAAAACGTGACTTCATTTTTGAATGAGATCAATAATAATTATATTTGAATTTTACAGGTATATGGAGTACAAGAATTGAGTGGATTTTATATGTCGTCTTTTAACCGACTACGCAAAAAGACAATTTTGTTCACATTATTTGGTTCAAGTGATGAGTTCGTCTAATTGACAATATAACCAGCCGAGCTGACAATCATTCATTTGGAACTGAGATAATTGGTATGCACAAAACGTTCTTGGGAACTGAGATAACTGGTATGCACAAAACGTTTTGGCCAGGAATGACATTATCGTATATCGGTGTTCCTTAAGTTTCTACCATTGTAGAGGGTTAATGGATTCAGAAACTTTCATCTCCGTTTTGTAACGCAGTAATTCATCAGAATGGCTGTCATTTTCTTTCTCTTGAGTCAGACTCCATTATTGCCATTAGATTAATACTAAATACGCTATAAATTTGGTTCTATTAGTACGGGAAGTGTTAGAACCATGGTAGACAAACTTTATCAACATTTTGGACATTCCCGCCAGTCAATAGTTTAAAACCAAAATGTTCGTGTAATCGTCAGCAATTGTATTATTTATCGGCTACTATTTTTATAATCTTTATTTACTTTTTTACTTCCAATAATTTGTAAGCGATGGGTCGATTAGCCGTTAAAAATAATTTAATCATTGAATTTTTAAAAGTATTAATCGATAAATTAATCGTTAATTTCTGCACCCCAAATATATTTATCATCAAAGTCCTAGCTTAAAACCCTTAAAGCATTGCAAAAATAGCATTTACGATACATATTTTCTTAAATGGTCATTGGTCGTTGTTTGACATGTTCTAAATCAGCTAATATTAATACCCATGAGACTGCTTTCTAAAGTAAAGATTCATTTTTTAAATGTTGAGGTTTCATATAGAAACCTTTTGCGTTTAGTTGGTGAAAATAAAGGATAGACATGGTCACCAATCCAATATATATACAGATATTAGTAAATAAATCTTGAGTATGACATTTATTGATTATTGACAGCTTGGCATGCCGCCTACAATTCTCGTCCAAATAAATGCACTGTAACAGTTGGAAAAGGCAATCAAAACCAGCCCCCCCCCCCACATCACGCTGTATAATGTTGACACGCTCATTAATGTATTAGAAAACATGTTTTACGGCCATAACTTCTTTGTCATGTATCTGAACTCCAAAGTATTTAGATTCAGAAAAATGCGCCCCCCCCCCCTTTGCTAACTAAGCTCCAGCCCGCCACTTTTTTTTAAAATAAAGAACTAACGCTATTGTGTTTCACATAACAAATTAAGAAACATTGATTAAATAATTATTAATGAAATTAAAGTAAGAATCCTCTTGTGAGATCAAATTCAAGGGAGAATGTAACAAATAGCGTGTTAAACAACAAATAAACTATAGAAAGGTGTATAATCATGATTGTATTTAGGAACATAAGTAGGGAGAGAGGAAAAAAACCCAGAGAAAATAAAAGCCCGAAACGCCACCGGTCCCAAGTAAATCATCGCCTGACGGATGGCAGAGCTCTGTTGTGTCCGATCATTTAAAGGTTTCTTGTTTACTTTTGTGTTAACAGTCAATCAAACGACGAAGGAAACGCGTGGGCTCTGGCAAGGAGCCATGCAGTGAATGCTTGCAAGTTTTTATCCTCTCTTTATGACTTTGTGTGAGTGTTTTATACCATGAAGTGGACATATGCCGTAGAATTTAATAAGAAAATAAAAATATTTATAAAAAAAGAGTATAAAACATTTTCTGAATTTTGTTTTTATTTTAAAAGTTATAAATTTGGACTAGTAATTTATTTACAAGCTAGATCTACATATCTCAAAATGAAATTTTCTTTTACCTAATTCACATTTAAGTTCATGTCCTCTATACCAGTGCTTCTCAAACTTTTTAGTATGGCGGACAAATAGGAATTTTTTCATTGCTCTAGTTACCTGTGAACTATTTTCCCTGTACTGACGAGGTAGCAAAATGCAATTTATTTTATGTTATTTTCATTTTTATGTGCTTATTGCCGGAAAACTAACATATGCTATAGGTTTAGTATTATGGTTGCAAAAAACATTTGCGGATCGGCAACACCTTAATATAGACTGCGCGTAAGTGCCTTCGAGCCGAGACTCTTACCGATCCCCAGACCACCACTCTGAGAAGCACTGATCTATAACGTATCGTTTGGTCTGCTGAAAATGTGGTTAACGGTGAATAGTTTTTTTTTTATTGCTGTTGTGTTACTTAAAATTTTTAAAAATTAATTTCAGTCTTTTTTATGTCTATAACAATAGCAATGTAAAAAACGTAAAATTTTATCAAGGACATTGGCCTCTGCCGTTATTACTAATAATAATAGCGATTGGTCCCTCAAACTCCTACAGACTCCCACAGCCAATCAGAACAAGTTTACGCGGACGTTCAAAGCGAGTTATTATTTTTAGCGCATTTTCGAGAAGTCGAATGCGCTATTGCACCCGTTTTGTCCGTCCGTCTGTCATCACCCTAGATCTCAGCAACCATAAGTCCTAGACCCATGATGTATATATGTTTTTGTATGTCCTGACCTGCCATTTGTGCATCAACACTCAGTTACTCGATCCGTTAAAAAACCCCGTTAAAACTACCAAAAAACATTGCGAATCGAGAGATAACACTGGCGCAGGCAACGGCCGCCATTGCCGGAAGTCTTAGTATTATCAAAAGTATTAGTTTTTTTTTGTTGTTGACGTCATTAGAATATGTGTAAAAGTTTAGAGAGTTTTACGTCATCATTTGTGGTGACTTCAATCAAGATCTTAGCGGCCCAGGGGCAGAAATTGAAAACTTTTTCGAAACAAGCTTCAACATTCAACTACTTTCACCAAGATTGGCAACCACGATCTATCAAACAACAATTGACGGAGTATTTGGGTGATTAGCTGATTACAATTTAGAATGTTTCATTTATGAGTCCTATTTCAGTGACCACAAACCACTTGTAGTTAGATTAAAGAGAAAATAAAAAATTTTAAAATGTAAAGAAATGACTTTTAAATAAAAAAATTTTCAGGTATATTCATTACACAAGAAAATTCATAAAAATATGTCTAAAATCTAAACACAATTAGATCTACTGATAACTACATAATGCTGATATCTAACATAAGTACTGATACATAATACGAAAATGCGCTAACACGTCCTGAGTTCCAAAAGGGACCAGGCTTAACATGATTTTTTTTTCAGTATTTTTTTTCCCAAGACTTTATTTTGAGCGGTGCACTTTCAAAAATATTTTATTGTTAAACTTCGGTGCGCACATTTTCCAGTAAGCATATTTAATTGAGCTGTAGCTTTTTTACGGGTACTTTCTTTATTTGATAGATACGTAAAAAAATGTTTCATTAAAATTGTCACACGATGCAAGGGGTTAATTTTTTAACGCGTAAATTAAAGTTGTGAGTTTTGTTAAATTCTGTTGTGATACATATTTTGTCATTAATTAACAATTCTAATTGGAATTCTGTAATTAGTGTGTGAATTTTATGTGGAAAGCGATGGCCCAAGTCAAATATTTTTAATATAAAGATAATCATAAACACATATATAATTAAATACTATTCCTGTTGTCGTAATAAACTAGGGGACAGTCGGATATCCAGCGTGCCAGATACCCTGACCGGACATTGAGAATTTCGCCACTTTGCGGGTTCTGCAAATACTTATCGCAGATCCGAATAGTATCGGGTATTAGTGTAGTAAGGGATTTTTGAAATCAAATTAAATTAATATTAATAAGTTAATCAACAAATATATAAAAAGTAAGAAACAATAACCAGAAATGAGAGTTACGCGTTGTCATTAATAGAATAGTCAAAAACTTTTGTTTTTAAGTGCTATTTATTAAAACTATAATGAATAGTATTTTTGACGTAATGCACATTTATGGCTGGTCGAGACAGCTGTTAGGCATGAGGTACAACTACAACATCATATGCCACCGAAACGACGGCGGGACGTCCTTGGACGGGCTTTTGTTGTTTGTAGTATAATCAAATCCCTCTTTCTTTGTTGTCATGTCACCATTCATATTGACATAAATTTGTATATCGCAAGGCTATTTGATATATATGTTATTTGGCTTAGGCGTCAACTATGCGTGTTTTATACACTTTCGCTATGGTGTAACTGAACATAAAAAGATCACTGTCAAAGGTTTTTGTAAAATACTTTATTTGTATTGCATATCAAAGTGGCAAGTTTTCTTCAACAACCATTTTCATTGTATTGCCAGCTAGATTAAACTACACCTTTCCTCGTTTTTTCCTTGTCAATTCTAACTTGCCATAGATCACCATGGGTATTGGTAACGGACTGATAGGCTTCCACATGGATCGTTTCGCCATAGTCTTCCGGACAAACAATGAGGCGGTGCTCGGAACAGGCCATATCGAGCGTGACCGTTTGTTATATTTTCGCCGGGTCCGGATGGATTCATCTATCAAGACCTAATGATGTTTTATTTACAAGAGAAGATTAGAAATAAGTGACGGGGCTATCCAGGTCATAACGTCTTTGATTGTTACATTGCGCCCTGAGTTAAATGTTAAACTTGGGTCACTAATCCCTCTTTATCCCCCACCCAGAAAAGATATATTTCTATATAGCAGTGTCTGCACACATGCAATTAATGATATGCCAGGCTTCACCTTCTTCACCGACCCAATAATAAAGGAAGGCCGCATAATGTAAATGAGTTGAGCTCCAGGGACAGTAATATAGAACTGTCAAGCAAACGTTCTGGCAGGGCTGATGTCAGTGATTCTAAAACTTGCCATTGGCATTAGCCTGCAAAATGGGGGTTTCAGAACAATGTTTGAAGACCTAGGAGCCGCCTGTCCACTCTCTGAGGATTACATAACAGAGTAAATATCAGGCAGAATATCAGAGTGAAAAGAATAGCAAATAGTAGAGAGGATTATATCGAAAAATAATACAGTTTAAATCAGAGTGATAAGAACAAATAACAGAGGTTAGGTCAGAGTAAAAAGCAGAGGGAAGTATGTATAGATTGCTCAAATTATTAATGATTTTTCATTTTGGAGCTCGGCGGTGGTTCGAATCTTAGTCGAAGTTTCCTGGAAGTGGAAGTTAGCAATTACATTCATCCATAAAAGAGTCACTCTCCATTGCTAGCTGTTATGGTACGCTCCTGGCGAAATGTGAGTTTTGTTTAGCGTTAAATGTTAAGCATAACTAGAGGTTCGCATTACACGTGTTGTCTTTCTGTTTGCATTTCCCTTAAACAAATGGCAGTTAAAGCGTCCATCATATGCATCTATTAATAATAACCAGGCTTTTAACTGAGTGGATAATTTTTTTTAATTAGTGGGAGTCGTCGTTATTACTTTAATTCCCGTTCAGAGAAGAACCTTGCGTGACATTTTCGACCAGTCTTCAGATTGGGGGAAAAGGGATTCTGTTTTCTTGACATTGCCAACTTTGTTACTGACAGGACTTTTTCATCGGGTCCACTTCTCTCAAATACGTGTCGAGAAGATACATGTTTAATGTAACTACTAAAACAGATTTCAACTTTTAATTCAATTGAAAATTAATTAGTAATTCAAAACGATGCTTCCTGAAAAACAAACGAACTTTTATTCGACCAATCGCCTCTCGTCATGAAGAAGCCATCACACGAAAAATAAAAAAAATAATGTGCGTAAATAAAAAAATAAAATAAAAAAAAGATGTTAACCAAACATTTTTTCCTGGGGCGAGAACGATGTCGTAGAGAGCATTATGAATGTACCGGATTCAAAATTTTGAAATCCGGCCGGAGACGGATTTGTAAAAAAGGCCGAATTTCGGATTTACCTGAGCCGAAATCCGGCACACTCCTAATTTGGAAGCACATGATCTATGTAATATAACTTTTGTTGGTACTCATCTAGGTAGGACGCTTCTCCACAACGACGCAGTGGTCGATTAGCCGAGTCCTGCCGGCCCTGTTTGCTCGTGCCGTCATTTTAGCTTTGAATGTCTCTATGAGGGTAATCAATAAACTAGCCGATTCCACGTCCTCTGTCCGTGAGGCTTGGCCTGCTGTCAAGTATCGGCCCTCGCTCCCCCCTCCATCTTTGTGCCTGTCAAGCACTCTGTGAATTAATTGTTGATACATAGTGGACAGGATAAATGTCTATTGACAAACATGCCATTATGTACTCATCTACCACATACACATAGATTAGGATTGCGGAATGCTGCAAGTCAGTTTATACATCTAGAGTAATTTTTGGGAAACAACCGAAAAATGAAAACTGGCGGTAGAAATTTTCCTAGGCAAGTTTATATATCTAGCATGAATTCTAAAGATAAGCGATTAAATATTCATCATGTTCATGTATTATATATTGACTATCTTTGTTACAATATTGGATTCATTAGCTACGTATTATTAATAAAAATTATTATTATTATCGACCGAACAAATATGCATGTAAATGTAAATATTGTTTGAGCCTTGTGTTTTTGGCATACGATTATTTGTTTGGACTAGGTAATATTTTGACGGAATCATTATCCATGTAATTTATGGCCAAATCAAGTATTCAAGCCCTACATCAGGGCCGGCTTTAGGGAATAGGAGGCCCTATGCAAGGTGAATTTGGTGGCCTTAAATGTAATGGGAAAATAAATAATAAAGTTGGAAATATTCTTGTGCGAGGCCTTCACTATTGATGAGACTAATCGGAGGCCCTAGGCAGCTGCCTAGTTTGCCTATGCCTAAAGCCGGCCCTGCCTACATGGACAGAAGTTCTCACTTATTCAAGTATAGAGTTTATAGTCTAGACTCTAGATTCTAGACCAACAGTGGCCAAAACAGGGGTTGCGAACCGCATACGGCTCTTTTGTGTACAATATATGAAAGATATGTTACAAGGATTACTGGAAGCCAGGTTTAATGACAAATAATGCTCTAAGTCTAATGTGGTTCTCAGCAATTTTTTATATTTTAAAATTGCTCTGTTACTATAGGTCTGGCCAGCCTGGTCTAGACAGGTATTAACCAATGATTGCATTCGATGACGTGAGTTAATTATACCATTCAAGTATTGGACTAGAGTCTGAGCAGTACATAATTGCCATTGTTTTTCTAGCGTTGTTTTTTTTTAGCGTTAATAAGTCCCGTGATGTTTAACTTAAAAAAAAACACAGATCCCCCCCCCCCCAAAAAAAAGAAATAAATAATAAGATATGTAGATATTTGTGCATTGGGGATGTTTGTGTATGGTGGATATTTGTGTCTGGGGGATTTTGTGTATTTTATGTGGGTGTTGTGTATTGGGGATGTTATTGTGTTGGCGATTTTTGTGTATGGGGAGATATTTGTGTATGGGGAGATATTTGTGTATGGGGGATGTTATTGTATTGGGGTTGTTTGTGTAGGGGGGAGATATTTGTGTATGGAGAATTTTTGTGTATGTGTAAATATTTGTATATGGGGGGTGTTTGTGTATGTAGGGATATTTGTGTGTGTGGGGGATGTTTTTGTATGGTGGATTTTTGTGTATAGCAGGGGTCGGTGAGCTTTTTTGCTCGATACCCCAAAATATAAAAATGTATGTGTGGACGTTACACCCCCGCCCCCCCCCCGAAGTCGCGAGGTCTGCCTAAACAACTCGGAGGTTTGGGGGGACCGTTGTAAGCTGTGGGGCCACAGCCGAAAACGTATTTTGTTAGCTTTATAGTACTGACTCTGACAATAGTCTTAAAATGAATCTTAAAAGGGATTGTTAGTAGATATTTTAAGTCCAAATAACACGGTGGATCAATATTTCAGGAGGGGGGGGGTTATTTTATACAATTAAAAAAGTTTGATATATATATAGCTGGCTACATAGTGGCGAGATGTGGAAGTAACGCATTACAATCTTATCTTATTGCCTTCGACCACTTGACTTGCTTCACGGAGAGTGTGTTTCGCGACAGCAGTAGTTTCGATCATATATGATTATGAATGGCAAATATCAAAATTGTTTTTTTTTTTTTTTAATTTTAAAATTAAAGATTATAAAATAAATAAATTTAAAAAAATTGCTAAACTAAATAATTCAACACAGAGTGTATTTTAAGAATTAGTTGAAAGGAAAATAAAAAAAGCATATATAAATTTCGTATGCCATTAACTTTCAGTCAAAGCCTTCGTCTAATTGTAATTTTTCTTTAGAATAAAAATCATAATATTTTTTTCCCTTTTAATCAATGCCAGCTTCTCTTATTTTTCTGCCCACCCTTCACACATTGCCCTCGTCGCCCGCCGTGCCAAAGTGCTACCTACCTGTTCCCCTTGACTTTCTACCTTCGCATTCTTTTCACACCTCTTCAACTTTTTATGGCTCACGGTGAAGGGACAATTATCCCTACACGCCCCGGCAAACACGCGAGACAAGCTCCTGGCCGGTATTACCTGCAACGCTAACCTTTAGATGATACATGTCGTAAGCGGGCAATACAAATACAGGGTCTTACCTGGGAGTCTCTATTAAAAGTAAAAAGTTTTTTTGTTTTTTTAAAATTTAAATTGAGCTACTTCTAAAATATGTCAACACCTTCTCACTTCTCTCGGCGATGTTTACAAGATAATTCAAAGCTGACCGCAAGGGCAATAATTCATGTTACAAGTTTTAACCGGAAGTTAACTGTTATCTACCTTTACTTATTTTATAAATTGACACAGAATTGCAGCTGTCTGTGAGGCTGATAGTCAACAGGCTGCCAAGACAAAAGTCAAGCCAGGAAGGACTGTATCCAAAAACCTCCTAAAGGGTTCCCATCCATCTCTTGTCCGACACATGCGGACGCCAATTTCGGGCTAAAATAGGGTTAATAAACCACCAGTGAACACATGTGGCGACCTAGCACCGGTCAAATACAAATATGATGAGAATGATCATCGTTGACTACGACGCACGAACAATAAAAACAACAATACGTAAATTATTTCTTTTAGTCGGTAATATTAGAGATACTGTTTAAAAAAATCATTTTCCCCACTTGTGGTACTTGTGCTATTTATTATTAAACACTATTGCTAAATGGTGCCATTGGCTTGTAAATGTTTGAATAAGTTTAAAAATTAAAGAACACCGTGTGACACTTAGTCTTAGAATTACATGACCCTACTAGTTATACAAGAGATGCACCGGCCTCTTGAGTTCGTGTGCTCTTTCAATTCTTACATGAACCTTATTAACCCGAACGTTAGAGTTAATTATGTACATTTCATTACGTTTAAAGCTATTTTGGCCTGGCTTACAAGCTTTTTTCACGTTTCGCTTGCTGGAGATAAAGCCAAGATAATGACATAAATCTTTAGTCCGTCCACTGGTCTTGCCTGAGGTGTGTGAAAACATAAATTGTAAATTAAAAATAATATATGTGCTTAATAAAGCCCACTGTCAAATGTACACCCTATTTTGAATTCGGTAATGTTAACTTAAAAAAACAACAACATTTTTTTAAAGTTGTCACAGTCAAATGCAAAAACAAAGAAAGGGCGGACAAGAAAAAATCTGCAAAAAATAATGAAAACTCTCCTTCCATAAAAACTAGATTGATGGATATTTAAGTATTTAATTAATTTTACTATTTTTAATACTAGAATATTAATCTTCCATTCATCCATCCATCCATATGGCGCTACAGCCCATGTAGGGCTTGGGCCTGCCTCACAACCTCCTTCCACTCAGGCCGTATCAACGCATTTCTTCTCCAATATTGGATGCCCACTTGTTGTAGTTGTAGATATTTCTCTACATCATCCATCCATCTAAGACCAGGTCTTCCCTTGAGCCGTTTTCCTCTGGGGTTTTGATGGTGTACCCTCTTTACTACTCTATCAATAATCATTTGACATTCTTTCTATGTGTCCTGCCCAGCGCAGTCTGCCCTATTTAATGTCTGCAACTGTTGTGGTATCCTGATAAAAACTATACTATATAGTTCATGGTTGGTTCTTATCCTCCATCCGAACTCATCCTGGTCCATATATTTTCCTGAGATGGGACCCATCCATTAAAGAAAATATTGATAAACTAGAACAAATTAAAAAAAGAGCTGCCAGATTCATTACTGGAGAATATTCAAAACTTACAAGATCAACACCATTAGTTAAATAATTAAACCTTGAAACACCACAGGATAGAAGAACCAAGAGTAAATTAGTAATTATACATAAAGAAATTAATTCTAATTTAGAAATACAACACAAAGATAACTTAATACAACCCTCAGATTCAGATAGACATTCATAAAGATAAAAACACCTTTCTTATTCCGTATGCAAGAACAAACACATACAAGTTTTCTTTCTTCCAGTCAGGTATTCGGGCGTGGATAGGTTGCCTAAAGAAACCAGGAAAGCCAACACTTTATCATCATTTAAAGCTCTAACAAGAATACAGGACTAAACACAAACCATAGATAAACGTAGGACGCAATAATCTTCTGTACAGAAGGAGCGTCTATAACATATAAGATAAGAAGCCTTTTCTTATGATGTTCACTTCATTGCTTTCAGACAATCTTTAAAAATTATACCAAAATAGCTAAACGGATTTTCAGTTGACTGTACGCAGCAGTATGGCATGTGCCTGCTTGTATCACCCGAATCTACAGCTTTTCTAAAATTGTACGCCTTGCCAGATGCACACCCTGTGCATCTGCCACATGATTATCCTATGTGCCCTCTCCCCCCTCCTTTCGTTTTAGTCCGGCGTCTAAAACATAAGCTCCTGGACCGACACCGTCCTATAACACCGTACACCTCAGTTACGCCATGTCTCTTGTTTCTTACATCGTTAGCTTCAACCGCTTGCCAGCTGCCAGAAGTGGCACTTTGATACTCTATGAGTCTATAACAAGTAACGCCTGTATCGAGGGGCTGGGTGTGTGAGGTGGGTTTGAAACATTGACGTCATAGTTGGGGAATTGTGTTTTAAAATAACAGTGGTTGTAAAGATTGTTTTTATTTCTATTATTTTACTTGCATAGATGTTGTAAATTACCGCATCGCTTTGATTTCCCATATCTCCCAAATTGCATAATATTGCATATGTATGAGATCTCTCAATTGATGTTACATAGTGGATGACTATACAATGTTAGAACACAGAACAATAATAGAAAATAGAAGTAAATATTAATGAAAGTGATGACACGGAATGTTACCTAAATGTCAGTAATAATTTAAAGAAATTTTACTTAAGTGCCAGTAACCATTGAATTATTTGAAGTAATTGCCAATTGAACCTTTTTTTTCACGTGAAATCGTGCGTATTTATTACATTAGGTGCCGTTGCTGAAAGCCGCAGGGGTTACTATAAAAGTTATTACCAGATCCAGTGCAATGGGAATGAAGGCTCAGAGAGCAATCGGAGACCCGATTAATTCTAAAACTGTGGCATTTTCTGCCGTATTCAAGTTTTTATTCTTTCGTGAAAGGGGCGGCAATTGTTTAGCCCGTGTGACAGTAATCGTGTCTGCGTCGCTGATTAGATCATCTGGTATATACAGATTGCGATTCCCACTTATGGACCGTTATCTATTATTAAACCATTGGAATTGGAAACATTTGTAGTAATAAATAACATTGAAAATTGGTAATATACATTTATATAAGTATAAGTCACGTGATACTGTTGATATAATTTATAGGACACGGACAGGTGCTTGAACTACACTTAGCTAACAAAACTTATTTCCGATACTGGATACCCCAATGATCGGTTTTTTCAATGTATGAAATGGTTATAATTTGTTTCTTTTTAAAATTAATTTTCTTTGTGGGAGGCTCTGACGCCTGATCTAGGCGGTGTTTCGTTTGGTTTTAAAGAATACAATACTGCAATGCTGACGTTGAGAAATAAATTGTCAACGCATTGTAATTGCTAAACTGTGGCGTTGGAGGCTTTGGATGCAATCAACATAAGTACACATTGTAAATCTGTATAGTCATTTTCCGTTTTCTTACTTTCGGACTGGGAGCTCTTGGGCTCGAAGATTTAACATGTTGAGGCCTTGTATTTGGATCAATGCTAGTAGACTCAAGGCATACTTTTTCGTTACTTGTATTTGGGCTCGATCGATGTCTTGAAAGGAAATTTCTAAATATGTGAATATAACAGCTTATAAGTTATTCTGAAAATCGCTTTCACTTGGCGAAGTTTTCCCCTCATAAGTGTATACATTTGAATAAATGAAGTATTCCACGCTCATGGGCATTTTATTTATATATTCTATATTTTTATCAAAACATTTTTACAAATTTATTTAACAAACTTACTAAAAACTAAAAGGTAAATTTAAATTAAGAAAAAAAAAATAAAGGGGTACATCTATAGGGTTCACAATAATGATTTTTTTCTTGATGTACAGGGTGACGCAAAAAAAAACAAAACAAAAAACAAACGGTCATCACCAAAAAAACGAATGATTTTCAAAATGTTATTTAGCTCGACACAAAACTTTAGCTACATTAGGTCAAGTCTATGTAGCAGACATTTCCAAGTTTCAAGTCTGTACAACAAAAACTCTTTGTTTCACTGGCACTACAAAATGTTCTCCAAATGAGCTTCCCGACGCTGTGCCAGATTTCCTTGACAATGTCTGGTTTTCGGACGAGGCACATGTTCTGTTGTCAGGTCACGTGAACTCTAAGCCCAAAATCTTCTGGTGCAGCACACCCATGAGCACTGTGTGCAAAGGCCACTACACTCGGTCAAGTGCACTGCCTGGGTCACCATCTCCAAACATGGCACCATTGGACCTATCTGGTTCCTGGACGACAACGAGCACTCTGGCAATAAACACCGAGCGATATGTCCAGGTGCTTTGCAAGTTCTGGACAGCACTTAGTCGACGGAGAGGATTCGTCAGTGGTTCCAGCAGGATGGTGACATCCCCCACACCTCAAACAAATTATTGGCATGTCTACAGCAGTGTTTCCCTGACAACGGATCAGCCACATGTGTGACCCGGAGTGGACGCCGCATTCGCCGGACTTGAACCCTCCCCCTCCCTCAGATTTTTATCTCTTGGATACCTTTAGGGCAACAACTCCAGACTATCCCTAACCTGAAGACAGAAATCACAGCAGCAATAAGAGTGTCCCCAAAGAGGAATGCGTGAGGGTAATAAAGAACTTTGCCCGCCGGATCCAAATTTGGAGCCCATTTTGGAGCGCCAGTGAAATAAAATGTTTTTGTTGTACAGACTTGAAACTTTTAAGATGTCTGCTATACAGGCTTGGCCTTATGAAGCTAAAATTTTATGTCGATCTACAAAAAAGTTTGGGAATTATTCGATGTTTTTTTTAGTGATGACCGTTTGTGTGTGTGTGTGTTACCCTGTAGAAGTTACATCATATTTTAAAATAATGAAATTAAATACCCCACGTTTTTTTCTCTTAAATTTTTAATTACCATATCATCTATATTAAGCCAATATCCCTTTTTAACAGCACGCAAACTATTACTGTTTATATTAAGACCCACTTCAAGTAAAAAGGAAACAATAAACAAGCAAGTACATGTAATTATAAACATCAACAAATGTTCAAGTTGAAGAGGGGTATTGGCATATTTCCTTTTTTCTATGGGATGTGATAATAAACGCAACACACCTAACAGCACAGGAACAACATATGCTCAACACACTAATTCAAGTGTCACAACCACATATTGCACAGCCATCACGCCACATACCTCACATTACATGGCTAACAGCAAGTCACTTACTCCTTAACAGTTGAGAGTGTTGGGCGGAGGTCGAGGTCCGCCCCGGGCGGCAGTTATTAAAAACACCAACTGGGGATATTTTACACTAACTGCCAAGTTTCTTTTCCTGGGCAGGGTATGACAGAAATCTTGGCCTACTCCTGGCGCCATTAACTACACCAGCGAATTGCACACGTAGCTATAAACTCCAGATAAATCTCTGGTCTATAATTTCATTTCAGAACCTATTACCACTAATTTTTCGCAAAGAATTAGAAATGGTTTAGTAATAGCTACAAAATGTTCATATAATGGATTAGTCACAGTAAATACAGCGTGCACGTGCTAGACCTGGTTTAGTCATGAGCTGGAAGATGTTAAGATATTGATCAGTCGTGATAAGAGGCACGTGCTAAACATAGGTTATATGCCGACGTTGGCCAAACCGAGGCTCGTGAGCCGCATGCGGCTCTTCTGTGTTCACATTGCGGCTCACGTACAATTCATTAAATATTATTTACCATGGTTATTTGTACTAAATAACCATGAAAATCTACAAATTGTAGATTTTCATGCCATTTTTAATGATCCATGATGCTTCAATGCGGTTCTCAACAAGTTGTATATATTTTAAAAGGCTCTTAGTTACTTCATGTCTAGCCATCCCTGTTTATATGCTGTGGTTACACATGAGCTTTATACGAGCTAGAAATGGTTGGAGACAGGGGATATGCATAGATAGTTACACATGGTTGAGGCTTGGGTTACATACGTGTAATATGTATATGTTTTAATTAGCGTATTGATCACTGGCTACACATGGATTAGGAAAAATTCAGCCAATGTTTAGTAACAAACTGTGACTAATTGGTTTTTATTATTGATGGAGGAACGCTCCGACCTACCTCATTTGTTTACCCAACACTAACCAAATGAATGTGCACTCGTTAACATCGTGTCGAACATAATACAGGAGATTGAGACTACGTTTAATTGCCACTTTAAAAAAAAGAAAAAAGAAAAAAAAAGAAAAAACCAAGTATGTCGTATGTTTTATTAACGAAAAATCTACTGGTGTGTGATATTTTATTAGGTAGTCACACTGTTTAGAAATGAGGTTATTCAAAATGCCTGGTTTGATACGGTATTAAGCATATATATATACTAAGTCTTCTGTTCGCTGTTATAGGGAGAGTGATTCGGTATTACAATTTTATCATGACCGGGATCACAATATATGCATTAAATTTCTTAAGCTTACAGAATTTGTATAATGGTACTTGTGTGTACACACTGTTTGGCGAACAGTAGCAGAAATATATGATGTCGACTCACTTTACCTGAGTTGTTTTATTAAGTTAGGGTTAGAATCTCTGTTTGAATGCTCATATATTCATTGGGTTTTATAATATGTTCCTTTTTATAGTTAAGTTATTCGCGTGGGATTTATCGGCGTATAATACGTGTGTTCAACAAATTAGGGTAATCCTCGCTGGGAATGTATTTGAGGTTTTGCGTGGGTAATAATATACATGGAATTTATGACTGGGTTATACTTATAAATGGGGATGTGGGTCGTGGAAATGGTAATGAAATTATAGTTTGTGCTGTACGATATTGGGTATTTTCGTAGTTATAATATAAAAGAAATCCCTTGCTGGGTTTTTTATATTGGAGGGGACGGGACATATAAAACAGTGATGGCGAACCTTTTTGGGGCCGCGTGCCCAAAATTCAATAAAACCTACTTTTACTTAGCAAAGTGCCACCACAGTGGTTTGATTAAGGAAGTAGTATTTGAGTTTCGTGCCGGCTGATGAGTTTATGCGTGCCGTCTGTGGCACGCGTGGCATAGGTTCGCCATCACTGATATAAAGATTTCCTGACTTTTCGCTACGCTAAGAGAGGCATAGTTCTCTAAAATGGTGCTCCATCATGTGCTTGTAAGGGTGGGGAGGACAAAAAACTAAAAAATTATGTAAGAAATATGGATCACAAATTAGTATGTTTTAAAGGATTTTATTACTTTCTCCTTGCATGCTACACTACTTTAGAAAACAGATCACGAAAGATAGCATTAGCGATAAAAAGGACATTCTCCGCCATATGTATTTTTTAACGCATATAAATAAAAGTCACGTCTACTGCTTTTTAATATTATGATATAACACATTTTAATTTTTGGATGTAAGAGGACAGTATAGGGGGTGGGGTATAGTATCTTCCCCACCCCTTCACAATGAAAATAAAATCTGCAATAATTGAAAACACTACCACCAGTGGCGTCATAAAAAAGGTGCGGTGGGGGCGGGCCGCCCCGGGTGACACATTCAAGGGGTGACACCAAATTGTAAAATTCTTTATGTTCCCGTTATTTGGCACTGGAAAACTCGGAGGAGTTCTATGGGTTAAGTCGTAAGGGGGTGACACCATTAGCTACCGCCCGGGTGACACCAACCCTAGTGACGCCTCTGACCACCACCATGTCTTTTCACCAATAACTTTCATAACACCGTACATTTGGGAGTGGGGAGGGGTACATCGTTTATAGAGTTCATAACCTTAGTGGTAATCAGATTATTATCGAATTTCCTTTTTTTACCCCCATTACAATACCTTTCCTCTTATAGGGATAAATTTTGACATTTTAAACCATCCTGAGAGACCCCCCCCCCTAGTTTTTTAATCTTGTTTGTGTGTGTTAATGTGTGTGTTTGTGTGTAAACACAAAATTTTGGGTACCGTTTTTAGGTGGACGAAGTTTTTTTAACGTTATCTTATCTTAGATATACAGACGCTCCTTCTATGCAGAAGATAATTGCGTCCACAGACCATGAGAGATGATCTGTTGGCAAGTGATGCAGCGGTCACAGGCCACGGCTATAGGGGTTCCACGCATTACCCCAGCCGCCTAACTATTGTCTAGTTAGGTACCCATTCGGAGCTGGGTGACTCGGGGACTCCTCAGGCCACCAGAGCGGATCCTCACCTTCGTGTGGATTCGAACCCGTGACCATCGGTATGACAGTCGAGAGCGCCACGTCCCACAGAAACGTTGGTTTCTGTTAACTTTTGAGCGATTTCCGGTAACCAGAAGTTGTACTTTACTTTATTTCTGGCTCTTTTAAACCCTTCTGAATTTGATAATTTTATATTATTTTCTCGTAAACCAGCATATTCTAAGAAAATTTCGCGTCTATGGGAATTCTATTAACTTTTGAGCTATTTCATTAACAGAAGTGGTATTTCACTCTATTTCCGGTTTCTCAAAACCGTCCTTAATTTTGATAATTTTACATCATATTCACATTAAGTATTTTATTCTAGACCTTTACGCTTTTATGTGTTTTTTTTCCTCTAAAAGGAGCGGTTTTGTCGCAAACCGCTCTTTTTATACTAGGGCATATTGAATTCACAAACCTACCACATACCTCGGTTCCTCTGGAAGTGACCCTAACCTTTACTAGAAAGTTTAGATGAACTCACTTCCAAATTTCTATTTATATAATTTTCTAATTTTCGATCTATCAACTATTTTTTTCAAATTACATATTATTATTTAACCCTAACCCTAATTTCGGTTCTTTTCCTTTACCTTACCCCCAAAATATTTTTTTGGAAAAAAATCATATTTGCACGACTTGACAACACGCGGTAACCCTAACCCTAAACCTAAACCTAACCCTAACCATATAGTATATAGAAATACTTTATTTTACTATAAAAAAATTGGGGGTAAGATAAAGGAAAAGTACCATAATTTCCAGTAATTTAAATGACGGCTGCCAGGGAAAGTTATCAACATCACCGCACTGTTCCCAACCTTGGAATTTTCCCACACTTTGACTGGTCAACAACACTCAACACCTCAAATTATTCAAGTTTTGCTTAGAGACTCAGACTAAGAAGGCTAAGTTCGTCCCTCGCTCTTCTTTCCTGGCTATAAAAAGATGCGCCCCACCTCCCCCCCCCCCCCATTGAATTGTGATGTTAACGGTTGAACATAAGGGAGATTTCAGGTCAGTGTTTCCGCTGGTCACTGCGAGCACGACATGACTTTACCCAGGCTACCCTTGACCACAAAGGAGACACTGACTTGAATGGAACAAATTGTCGGTGTGGATGAAAGTTGTGAGCGATGCGTGTAGTAGGTTGGGGGCGTGTGTTCAGTTTTGCTGTCTTAAACCGTGCACAAAAGCAACAAATTCCACAACACCATGTGCCATATGCTGTTTCTCAACTTCCTCCCTTTTGCTTTATATATTTATATATTTGTATATTTATATACAGTCGAACCCACTTATCTCGACCTCGGTTAACTCGCCAACCCTATTTAGTCGACGTTTTTAACGTGGAACTGCCAAATTCTCTGTTTGTCTTAGCATTTTGTCATTGGACATGTCGATTCTTTTATGTCGCCGATTCCTAATATCTCGAGCACAAAAGAGGGCCAAATTTGCCACTTAACATTGGTTATCTCGATCCCCATGACCAATTGTCAGCTTTTTAAAATGTTAGTTATCGATGCCACTTCAACATCCCACTACCATATTTTCGCGCATATAAGACGCGTCTAATACAAAGTTTTACGTACCCCTCTCTTAGGGTACGTCTTATATTGGTGGGCGTCTGATCAGTACTTTTTAACATAAGCGATACAGTTTGTGATATTGAAGGACGATTATTGCGGTTGGCATTCCCTTTTCACGTTTTTCATTGCTAGTTGTAAATACAATAGGGTAATTGTTCAGCAATTATTTTCATGTTGTATGACATTACCTTCTTTACACAAGTGACACCGCCCCTTTTTTAATGTCGGAAGTTCCTGATGCTTATAAAATTTTCAATTATTTTCCCTTTAAACATTACAATATTTGATAATTTAACTTTAAAGATGATCTAATTTGGAATTAATTCAATAATATACTTAATTTAGACGGGTAACCCCTGCAGAGTAGTTATTATGAAATACCATAATGTACCGTGTGCAGACTTGTCCCTGGAAACCACCACTATTTCATTCAACCTCATTATGACTCCTAACACTCTGTCTTCAATAGTTTTATTCATTAATTGTAGCCGTGTGCAAAAACTATTTAGCCATGGGTCAGTGTTGCTAAATAATTATTCAAGAGCCAAAGTTGAAGGTTCCAAAGGAGTTCCTAATACTAATATTGGACGTTTTCATAGAGAAAAGTTCACTTAGTCTTATGTTAGTCATGATAGTTAAGTAAACTGGAACTCATAAACTCAAAATAAACTTCGTGTAAGGATACATTTTACCGTTAATACAAACTAAATCGAGAGATAAAATGCGTGACGCGAACAGCCGAATTGAGGTCACAAAATGTGGGGGTAAAAAGCATTGTCACTTTTTGTGGATAGGGGCAAATTGAACCACACTTTAAAAATTCATAACTTTTAAACTATAAATCCTAAAATTATAATTTTGGTGTTGAAATTTATTTAAAAATCATCTCTATTTAACTATGCCATTAGTTATTTATATTTTTAAACTTTATTTTTTAACCAAAGTGCCTAGTTAATATTTTGCCGCCATATTGGTTTTCGTTTATCTTGATCATCAGTTATGTCGACGCTTATACTTATTGCTCTTGAATGTATTTGCATTATGAATAATACAAGTATAAATATTGTTATAATTTTTGAAAAAAATTTGACAATTTTTCTTGAAAGATTTTTGTGCAACATCAAAAAATGTACAAATCATATGTTTTTATGCAGTACTTTGCTAACGCTGCATATATTCACACTTATTCCGAGGCGTCTCTGAGGGGGTTCTGCACTGGGTGACACAAACCCTTGTGACTCCACTGCACACACTGACGATTTTACGTAATTGTATGTGTGCTAGGGGGCTGGTGAAATACAATTCACTGTAGGATTTGTTGGAAATGACGGACGTGTCGAGTATTACATTATGGATAATCCTTTTTTTACATGGGAAGATTTAAATCTACAACTACAATCAAATCAATTTTATAGTCGAATTTGCGTTGCTTGTAGATGTAAAATGCTGGTCGATATCAATTTTATGTAATTTGATTGCTCTTTGAGGATTTGTATTAGGGATGCGGGGAGGCGGTGTATTGTTGTTATTGTTGTGAGGTGCATAGTACGCATTGCATACATTTCAGGGCTTTTATTTTTATTGACACAAGCGGTCGCTGGTACAGATGGATTTTTTTCCTCTGTTGAAATACGACCCAGGCATCAATTTAGAAAATATAGTTTACAGATGACCGCGTGAATGTTTTTAAGACGTCATGTTTTAAAAGGTTTACCCCCCCCCCAAACAAAAAACAAACAACAACAACACATACACACTATTTGCTGCATCTCCGTGTCGTGCCGATGTTCTTGAAGACATTCTATTTATCCGCGAATGGGTCTCGGTGGTCAAATGGTATGGCCTGCGGGGTGGTCAGTTTCGTATGACTGCCTACGTTTTCAAAAGTATGGATTAGAAACAATGTAAATACAATGGTACACTCAGATTGGGGTCTTTTGCGGGTACTCGTACCTCTAACAGATCAAGGACCACCGGGGATTGCCTACACTCCAGACGGCTGACCAACTGGTTTTGTTCCTGGTCTGATGATCGCCGGCTGCTTCAAGTCGTAAACCAGCAGCCGATACTAACCAGATAGCCATGGGACCACTTACGCCAAGAGAGAGGCCGCGTGAACAGTTTGTGTCTGTGTCAAGTGACCGCTGGATGTCATTAATTGGCGTGTGTGTACAGTGTACAATGTACACACGCTGCAGACAGCGGGTGTGGAAGTGGCGGGAAAATGTTATTTTATAGGGATGTTCATAATATGGCGGAAATCTATTGGTAGAAATATTATATCTAAATTTATCTTTTTAAGGACAACATTCATAAAAAATTAATAAAAGATACGAGTCAATACGAATACGTGAATGTAGGTATATTGAGAATGATTGATATTGAGCTAATTTTTAATTCTTCGTTAATTTAAGACAGCTAATTGGACTTGCAAAATAAAAAAAAAAATCGCGTAATTTTACTAAGCTAACAATATTGAGAACATAGTGATTTGACTGTATTTAGGCCTCAAAACATTGTTCCGCTAAAATGTAATCTAAAAAAAGAACGAAATGAGCTATGACTATGACGTTTTCCGGTTTTAGAAATGAAGAACCCTACACAGAAAGGGTACACCCCAACATTTTCTATTAAAAATCCCATGTTTAAATTGTTCCCATTTATGTTGTAGTATTTTTCATCAATGGACACAAAGAACTATCTATTAAGTCCTTCAACATACAATAAACCTTGTTTCGCCCCCCCCCCCTCAAGTCATAAAGCCCCATTCTCCTGGACAAAACAACACGACTCTGCCCCTGGTAATCCGAGGAAAGCGTTGCGTTTAAGTTCTGCCCAAAGACAAGTACATGACACACACAGAGAAGATAGCACGGTGCAACAAGGAAAGCGAGCCCTCGCTCTAAAATGATAGCTTGTTTAAAGCTCGGAAATAATCGTATTATTGTTTCCACACGGCGGTTAACGAGAAATCTTTTAATGGGTAAAGAGCATGAGAGCTTTTCCCCCGTTTCTCCAATTTGACCTCCCCA
This sequence comes from Radix auricularia, assembly GCA_002072015.1. NCBI lineage: Eukaryota > Metazoa > Mollusca > Gastropoda > Lymnaeidae > Radix > Radix auricularia. The sequence goes on from MUZC01000914.1 coordinate 51,476, forward strand.
TTAATGAGGTGTGCCCCGTGCGCCATCTGTGCCTAGAATACGGGCTACGGATTGAGACTGTTGTGCTTAGACTTAGACTCTGAAAGCTAGAGTCATAACCACCTCCCTCACCCATACGGAACAAAACACGTCTCTTGAGTTTTATTGAATTGAAGTAAACGATTCAACAACAATAGTAAGTTTTTTTTCTCTAATTTATTGAAAGCCATCTTGCTTTTTAAAATCATTTGAAATTCTGTCACAATCAATGTCATTAAGGGCATGTATATGACACACAGCTTTGACAACGTTTATGTAACAACCCTCTTGATTTTTGGAGGATTAAAAAAAGAACCCCCTCCCAACAAAAAAAGAAAAGAACACCTGCTGACGTCATCCCCCCCCCCCCACACTACCTTACTGACTTAAGGTTTTATTGGCTTGGCCGAGGAAGCGCTGTCGTTTAACAGAAGTACTACTACCCGTCTACAGTTTTAACAAGGCCAGCTGCTTGGACCGGTTTTAGAGCAACTTTGTAATCGCTTGCCCACGGTGTCAGCCGTGTTGGGAACACGTAGACCAGAGGGAAATGGGGAGGGCACGGCAGATCGTGTATCACAGATCTGAAAGAGCGTGGTTTGTCGTTTCGCTTGCCGGGCTCCGAGCGAAACAGAGAAGAGAGAGCCAGGCTTGTTGTGTGTGCACCGTGCGAGAGAGAGGCCTGTTTTCTTTCGGCTGGTGTGGGATAGTTTACGTTCAATGAATGGGTTTGTCATTGTTTTTATTTCTTTTCTTTCCTGTTTTTTTTCCTCTCCTTATAAGCTTCTTTAACTAAAGGTTCGTTTATACGGTAGTATTAGGTATTACATTGAAACATTGGTTTTAATAAACATGGTGTTTTTAGATGCTAATTCTAAGCTACATAGGGTTTTTGAATCTATCAGCGATAGGCTGCTTTGGCATGCAGATATCCTCAGACCATGCTCATTGTTATTCCTCTCGTGTGTTCTTAAGTTCCTCTGTTTTAACTAGCGATTATCATTATTATAAATAAGCTTCATTATATATTCATATCAAAACTAAAGGGGCACAACTTGTTAGAAGCTCTTAGAGTGTAGTCTGCCTTAAACTTGATCTTTTGTGATATTATGATTAACTTACTATTGACAATGTTTTTAATTTTTATACTTACAGTGAATTGGTGTAGTCTTTGGTTAATTATAAATAAAATAAGAATTTAGACAAATTTACCCATGGCTCATTAAGATCAATGATTAAAACCGAGGCCTATAACTATGGTACCTACTATTACTATATATTTAATAGAAAAGAATGGTATCCTCTTTTAAAATCTGTCTTAAGTTTTATTAATTAGCATGTAATTGTATCGGTTTCATTGTTAACCCCAAAAGTCTTCCAACTTCCAAAACCTTCGACTACAACAGTATCAAATGAGATGAGTTGGATTGGTAGGCCTATGTAATTTAAAATTGTAACTTAGTTCTAACTTAGCTCAAGCTTAACTGATAAAGTAAAGTCAACTGATGTAATGGATTCTTAAATCAACCTGGCATAAAATTCTATTTTCTATTCTATGGCAATGGTCAATGGTAAATCAATGAGTCGTAAATTTTTGAAGGTGGATTCGTTGAGATTGCTTAGATGAGGACTTGCTCCATTTGTAGAGCTAGCATAATAGTAATAATAGTAATAGTGATATTATCTGTAACTTTTATATACCTTTGTCTGACTTAAGTTAAGTCTTAAGCTCTTAGAATTTTCATACCAAAGTATACATTTTAGATGTCCACAGGATTGTATACACGGTTATTTCCATATACTTACTTATATGGGACTTACGTTTTACGTGGCGAAAAGAATTAGCCTAAACCTGAATGACGTTTAAAAAAAAACCACTGAGATGTGTCAAGATTTCTTGTGTTGAAACACCATCCGGTCCAACGCGATTTTATATGTATCGCAGGCCATGTACTCGTTAAGTGTTTCTAGATGAGGCTTCCTCGTGTGGGGTCGACATTAATGCGAGACTTTCTCCCCATTTAGCAAGTGCTAGTCCTATATACAATTGATTTAGTACCGGTGGGTCCAAACAAACGAACGCCGGGCATTATTGGTTGGAAATCGTCTTGATCCTTAGCCTTTAAGTCAAATGAACACCCCCCCCCCCCCGCGCTCTTTCATCTTTCAAAGACTACCCATTTAATCTGGTAGTGATGTTAATCCCAGAATTAAGTTGGTCTATAATTGTTTTAAATCTAAGCAAGGAGTCTCGGTATTCTGTGTTAAGTGTTTTCACGTCTTGACGGCATTAAATCAACACACAACGAGGCGTAACAAATTTCATACAACACACGCGTGTGGGTCATCCAACACTCCCATGTACAGGTACAGCTGACACGCCTCTGAGACAAAGCACGAAACTGTCCTACTAGAAACATTGTGTATAACGAGCACATTTGACACAAGCCAACACACTTGTCACTCGATGATATCACACGTCAAGACCCCATCAAGCGGCTACGGTAATAAATCAGTTTGTTAATTTCCATTACTCATTACTCCCATGACTTAATTATTAGTTTAGGCAGGTTTGTACTGAAGCAATGAAGGGGAAAATAATAAATGTATGGTTTTATTTGCGTCAGTGAGAGTGGGGGTGGGGAAGACATAGTACATGCGTATCGTTTTTTACGTTTTTAAAGATCAACGGCTTACTAGTGTTCAATATAGAGGTTCATATTATCATAAATTCCTGTAATTCATTACTAATAATATTCTAAGAGCTATTTGGCTTCTGAAATATAGGGTATATTATAGCATGTAGTAATGATTACTAATCAAACTATAATTAAGTAAATATATACTTTATAGAGGGACCCAACTTGAACATGGGTGAGTAATCAATTTAGAAATAAAAGCACCTTTAGGAACCATTTCATTTCTTTTTATAGCCCTTAAATTCCTAACCGTGAATGTTTACCACCCCTTCCTCTTCCCGCGTTTCCCCGTATGGCTTCAAGTCAACAAAGACAACGACATGTCAGTGCTATTATATTAGAGGCTTTGTGCATTGTTGTCACGGTAATAGCGAGTAATCGATTACACGCTCGGCATTCATAGGTTGACGTTGCGTCGTCTGGGCGAAATGAGTTTTCTCGCTGTTGATATTGATAGCGGAGAGCAACAATAGTCGACTACCCTGGGTCATCTTAGATGGCGGATAACCGTTTGAGGGCATGTTAAAGAAGTCTCGATACTTATGTTAGTTTATACAGACATGTGGATTGTTGTTTGGCCGATCCGCTTACATACCAGTCTTATCTACAGCTGACATTGTCGGAACTGCGTCCCCCGCCCCACCCTATCGACACTTAACATGGTAAATATATTACTGTGCACACGCTCGAGATCTTTGTAGTAGCGCGTACGTCCACATTGTCAAGCACTGAGCTCATCTACAGCTCTTAATAAAGCTTTGCAGTTATTGTTAAAAAAAAAACACGATTTGTTTGTGTATATTGTCTTTTAACAGAAAGCTTTATCGCAGTATGAATGTAGATAATCTGATATTATAATGACCAAGACAATGATTTTAACAACACTCGTTTCATCGTTAATTCTGGTATTTGTTGTCCTAGTAGTTAGTAGCTGTTTAGTGTTGTTGTTTGTCGTTGTTCGGTTTAAATACACCAGGTGCCATAAACTTACGTTCTTAGTCTCAGCAGTGAATATCATTTAACACACACGGTGCTATACAACTCATACACCAGGTGCTATACAACTCATACACCAGGTGCTATACAACTCATACACCAGGTGCTATACAACTCACACCAGGTGTTATACAACTCATACACCAGGTGCTATACAATTCATACACCAGGTACTATACAACTCATACACCAGGTGCTATACAACTCGTACACCGGGTGCTATACAACTCATACACCAGGTGCTATACAACTCATACACCAGGTGCTATACAATTCATACACCGGGTGCTATACAACTCGTACACCGGGTGCTATACAACTCATACACCAGGTGCTATACAACTCATACACCAGGTGCTATACACCCCATACAAGAAGTGCTATACAACTCATATACCAGGTGCTATACAACTCATACAGTTTATACAGCTGATAATACTATACAACTCGTACACCACGTGTTACACATTGTAAAGTCTCACAACATTAAATAGCATTTAAATAATTGGTGCTATACTCATACAGCAGATACTATACAACTCATACAGTTAATACAGCTTATAAATACTATACAACTCATACACCATGTGCTATACAACATGCAGACTGAGCCTTTCAAACATACACCAGGCGTTAAATATTCTACAGATAACTAGAAACTTATACGAGACTTTAAAAATAACACGATCAATCAGTTATGTGTTATTTAACTGGTCTTAAATGTTACTTTACTGATTACTGGTCTTAAGTCTAAATGACACTACACGTCTTAACACTGTAAACGTGACTACACACTAAGCATCTCTACACAGTAAATGTGACGATACTGACTACACAGTAAGCGTCTCTGCCTACAAGGTAAACGGCACCACAAACAAAAAGTCCTTACACACTGAAATATGCATGACATAAAATAATTAAGGAGCACTGCACTAACTAGAGGCAGAGGTCCGACAAGTATTTTTTTTTCATACACACCATAATATTAAAACTTGCCTACACGCCCTCGAGTATGCTCATCCACATACGCCGATAGGTTCACACCCTTTGACCCGGTGCATACAAACATGGGGAAAGTATCGTTAACCAATGCTCGCACTGGTCTGGAACTCTTCGTAGTCCGAAAATTAAGTAATGATGTGCATGAGAAGGAAAGAGTGTTACATTCATAAACCTTGATTTGTATCAGTCTGACAATCTAGGGACTTGGTGTGTGCATCTCTTGACACGGTATTACATTGTCGGGATATGTTACTACGTTCACTCAAAGGGCTCTATATCTCTGTCGGATACGATGTAGTGCGTCAAATAGTGTGTTAACTTAATACAATTTGCGAAGGATCGGATGTGAACACCATTATCATTAGTTAATAAAAACAAAAAAACTTTCCGTTGCTAATGTAAACGGCGTGTTGTATTTTCGCTGTGACCAGGGAGTGACGGGAAAGTGAAATATTTGGCGAAGCACTATCGCCCCATGACCTATTTATTTAGAATATTTAGAATAAACTGCTACTAAATAATAATAATCTTGTATTATAACTGAAATTAAACATTAATATTGCTTTGTAATACTTAATTAATATTATGCCCTTAAAACTTAGCTCTTTGATTGATTTACCTCTGTCTCTCACAACCCCCACCCCCAGTAGTCAAGGCTGTCTACCGGAGCTTAATGTCACAAAAAGCTACGTTGTAGCGTCGAGTGAGTGGTGGTGCTGAGTTATTTAAAGACCAGGGCCGAGTGGTTGTTACAGAAACGATGTTGTCATTTTTAGCTAATTTTTTTATTACAAATATGCTCCATCACGATAAAGGGGTTTTAAATAAAAGGGAAGGGGCTTAGGTTTCCACTTAGGTCGTCCACTGGTTGAAATTGTCATCGTTGTACATTTTGTGCTTGCTGGGTGTATGTCACAACATCCCGTGTTGTGTAAAAATAACTATATATAGACAGTAAATAGTTTTTTGTATCCCTGCGTGGCTACAATTCATCTTACAGAGGAAAAATTACCATATCTAACACATTTTGAAATTCATAACACTATACAAAATCATTTTAAGTCATTCACGAGTCATTCATATTAACTCGTGTCGTCTGCTTGATTGTTTGCCGAAAAAACTTTGGATATATTTTTAACCAACTTCCCCGTATGCTAGCGAGCTGAATCTTTGCAGGCAGACTCGTGCCGGCGATAAAAATGATGTTTCAAAATTTCAGATCGATCGAATGTACTGTAATTAATGTTATATCTATGTAGCATGTATACTTTTGTGTCACAGTGTTGCGGTGGTATTATATTGAAAAACCTTTTTAATATTTTACTGGTGCGGTGCATATTATATTGACTATGACTATACTTTTAAAAAATATATTCCCGATCTGTAAATCTTTATGCTTATCTGTCGCACGGTGCGCATTAGACATGCTTTTTTATAGCCCTCTTCCCGTGATCACATTCAGCAGACTATAGTAGTTTTTGCATTATAAATTCTTTATATATAAGACATAACTAAAATTTTGGATTTTAGGATTGTCTTGCGATGCGCATCATAAAGAACTTAATTGTGTTTATTTCTCGTTTATAAAGGATTTATAGTAAAAAAAACTTGGTTTTTAACGTTTTTTTAAAAAAAATATTTTCTTTTGTGTGAGCAATCTGAAGGGATAGTATAATTTTAAACAAATACATTTATACTTCAAGTATTGAAGACACTCCTGCATTTTTTTTTAACTCTTCCAAAATAGAAATTTATTTACACTCGAAAGATGTTGTAACGATTTTTTAAAGAAAAAATAAAACATCGTAGAGTTTTAAGTTTGTAAAAAAAAAAAAAAAATTATATAAATATTATACAAAAGTTAGTACGCAACATTTTAGACCCAGTTTCTCCCACTTCCTATATTTAACAGTGAAATATATTCAAGCTCACTAAACGGTATTATTTTGTTTTTGTTTTTTGTATTCTAATATCGATACTTTGTGTACCAATTGATAGTTAACGGTGATTGAGACCATTCTGTTAATGTTAATCTAATCAGAATTTGCTGAAAATGTCGAGAATTCACGCCTAGGGTTAGTGTCGCACCCCAATAACACCCCCTCCCCAGTTCCTATGCCGCTGTCCGCCTCTGGATATTATTGAATCTATATTGGATACAACACAAGAAACCCAATTCAACACACTTATAGACATACGAATAAAAATACGTTTCTTGTTTCACTTGCGAGAACAAACACAAACCAACCTAGCAGCCTACTTCTTCACGGGTTGCATTCGGGTGTGGAGAGGGCTGCCAGAAGAAATGAAGAAAATCAGCTTACTATGAACTTTGCAATCTGTAATAAAATGCAAGATAGGCATTAACCATTGAAACGTAAAGGAAGACGCAATAATCTTCTAATCAGAATGAGTGCAGTGTCTGTAATGGATAATACACTATAATAAGGCCACCTTGCTAAAATTATCTGGGTGCGTGGATTGATTTTTGTGTGCCTTTGATCTGCTTATATAATGTACTTCATTTTTTTTGTTCTTAACGGCACTGACTTAAACCAACGCTGTCATTTGTCATCGAGATGCCAAACCTTTACGTGTTCTTGAATGAAGTCGCCACTGGACAATCTGCCATAGATACAGCTTAGTGGTAGTTTACAAGTGGTTATAACCCGCGTGTCATTTGATTGTATCATTGTATAGACAATACGTATTTGATCGCCTGACATTTGTTGCATCGCGTCCAGGGAAGGGCGGGTGGTGAAGTATGAAGTGTTGACTGGGTGATGTTTTTACCGACGATGAGAAGGTGGGGGGTGGTATTGATCGGGCTGCACAAAGTTTTCAGAGATGTGGTGTGATAGGAAGTCATCCCTGCGCAACCAGATCATCTTCATGCACATAAATAGCTTCTTCATTGTTTAGTATACAAATTTTTATTCAAATATGGACTGAATGGGGAACAAATGTTTAAACGATATCAGAACATTTGGTAGCAACTCCTTGCCCCGCCCCAAATCAATCTTCTATATGCATGTTATATTAGTATAATGTTTTTGTATGTGTGTATATCGTGTATATAAAATATTAGCTAAAACAACCGTCATATAATTTTTTTTACGGTGTTCTCACCACACGCTTATTTAACTGCTATGGACTTTTGTACTCTGTTCATCGGGGATACAGATCCTGTGTTCTGGGCTATTGTATTGTTTATTAATTATTTTTTTAATAAATTGAAAAAATAATAATATTTTCTTAAAGTTAAATAAAAATTTTATAGTTTGAAATTATTTTAATCGATCACAAATTTAACAATTAAATGAGAAATTAAAGTAAAAAAATGTTAATCTATTGAATCTATTCAATCTATTAAAATTTCAGAAAATATTTCTGATATTTTTTCCTTAAATTTATTAATATATTTTTTCTTACATACTTTTCCCTCGTATTATTATTATTGTTTAGTTTCACGTGCATTCGCAAAATTTGGGAGCTATGGAATTACCACCACTTAACCAATTTTGTGAAATTATGAATGGCGACATATTGGGATCTGTATATGTGTTATAAAAATATATTTAATCGAAACTAATCGTTATAAACTTTATCTTATGAATCGAAATTTAAAAAAAAATTATGTATAATATAAATAATTAGGGCTGCCGAAGTTAATAATTAATTTTTTGAATAATCGGTACAAATTTTTTTGGATAAAAATTAAAATTATTTTAATTGATAAAATAGCGACTAAAATTAAAGAACATGTATTTCAAAAAATTTTTGATTTTTAATAAATAATTAATTATTTATAATTAGTAATATTTTTTAAAATACACAAACCTCTCTATTTAAAAAAAATATTTTTTTTTAAAGTGTAAACTTCAAAAATAAGCTTTTTTATAAGGAAATTGATGTAAAAAAAATTAATGTTTTTCTTGCTTAACAATAGCAAAATTTAAATTCATTGACATGATACTGAACTACTTATATTGAAATATATCTCCTAACAATATTATATTATTTTTTTTTTTATTAAAATGCTAAATTTATGGGCAATTAAAAAAATGGGCACAAAATGTGATGGAAAACAACATAGTGAAGAAAGTGATGAAAAAAATTCATAACTTTTGAACCACCTGTGATAAAAAAGATGATCTTTATGTTTTTGTTGATCATCAAACAATTTCTATGCAGCTGTATTTCTTTTATATTTTTAAAATTAATTTGTAATTTTCATCCAAGTTCCTAAACTTAAATGCATTAATTTTATTTATAACTATGTTTTAGAAATTTATACTGATTTTTTAAATTTTTGTAGTCAAATATTTAGTTAAACTAAAACTTGTAATATGTTAATTACAAACCTTGATAAGTTAATAAAAATATTTTAAAAAAAAAAAAAAAGAATAATTGTAATAAGTTTTCAAATATAACTTTTTTGAAACTCAGTGGACCTTAAAGTAACATGCCTTGAGATAATATTTTTGAGAAATGAGACTTAGCAATATTTTCTATTGTTAATATGCAGTTTTTTCCATTGTATGCATGAATGGCTTTGATTATATTTTTTGTACTGTATTTAAAAAAAACAACAACAAAATTTAGATCAGAATATTTTTTTTTAAAAATGCCTTTAAGACTTGATATTTTCAGTTTAATGACGCCATACATCTGTATTTTTAACTTTAATAAAAATTATAGAATAATTAATCATTAATTTCTCAAAAGTTAACACAGCTGTCAATGATTAAATTCAATTTAATCGATAACAGCTGTATTTATAATACAGTATATATAACATAAGATGCAAGAAAACACCAATCTTTGTTATAAAGTTTACTTTTGCATGTTTTAAAAAAAAAAAAATTGCATATTTCATTGCTTTACAGTTTGTTTCGCAGGTTAAATGTATAAATATAACTTAAAAACAAAAATAATATAATTTATTCGGTATAATTAATTGTTTCTAATAATAATTGAGAATAAAAATTATTTTAAAAGTTTTAAAACTGTTAATTAAATAATTTGCTTTTTAGTTATTTCCCCCTCTCTTTCAAATTCAAAATTAAAAAAAAATTATTTTAAGTTCATGTAGAGTTATGCTTCCCCCACACAACTTTGATTAAAGGCACATTGTACTGTTTAAATCTCTTAGCCTGTATGTTTGTCTCCATCAATTCATCATGGGTAAAAATCAACTCATTATTTATGTCATGAGTAACAAACTTGTGTACCAACTGGACATTGTCCATTGTCCTAAATTGGAAGATTAATCACATTGGCACTATTGAACCACATCAAAGAAGGTCATATTTTGTTTATTTTTCAATAATCTGGTGTTAGTTAGCCCACTTTTTTCGCTAAATTGGAAGATTAATCACTTTGCTACTATTGAACCGCATCAAAGAAGGTCATAATTTGTTTATTTGTCAATAATCTGGTGTCAGTTAGCCCACTTTTCTCGCAACAGTGACATCAACAACATGACGACGGTCTATCATGATATTTTATTGAGCCATTTTAAGATTTAATTGTAGACCTAAGTAATAGTGCATCTATAGCCGTGGGTG
>MUZC01000914.1:61856-94524 GCA_002072015.1 Radix auricularia
ACCGTAAGGGGGGAGTTTTTTTTTATGGCTGTCAGTGTTGGCTCAGTTTATGGCTCAATATGTGTTCTTGAGTTACTTACTTGATGATTTGGGGGATTCTATCACTGTCAGTTTTTGTGTTACTTAATGGGAGGAGAATCTATAGTTGTCAGCTGTTATGTTGTGTTACTTGATGATGTGAGATTCTATAGTTTTCAGCTGTTATGTTGTGTTACTTGATGATGGGAGATTCTATAGTTGTCAGCTGTTATGTAGTGTTACTGGATACTGGGAGATTCTATAGTTGTCAGCTGTTATGTTGTGTTACTGGATGCTTGGGGGATTCTATCGCTGTCAGCTTTTGTGTTGTGTTACTTGATAATGGGGGATTATATAACTGTCATTTGTTGTGTTTTACTTACTTGATGATGTCGTTCAAGATCGCTTTGTTTTCGCAAGATGGTGTCTTACTGCGACAACGGTGTTGAAATCAAAAGAATTGTTTTGTCTTGAACAAGAAAGTTTGTGCTTACAAGCACAAGATGGTGTTGAACTATCAAGATTGGGACGGGTGTATAAAATGGTCTTTTGAAAACAGTGTTTTTTTTTCAAGGTTGTTACAGATGTTGTAATACAAGGTAGTGTTTCCCTTACCAGTTGAAGCTGTTGGATGTTTTCTAAGTTAGCCCGCCCAGTTATTGTGTGGTATTTCTCATTGTCTTCACTTGCGAGTCAGCTCGTCAATTATAAAGGCGATGTTTTGATAGTGTATGCTTGGAGATGGGGGTAGTGCACGATATCTCCCGTCCCCAAGCCTCACACTATTCTTTTTTTTTTTTTTTAAATATGTTTAAAGTTATTTGTTATTTTACATTTGTCTTAGATGCATACCTCATTGTCATTTAACTGGGGCTTTAATAGAGAAATCCGATCTCCCCCTCTCCTCTCTTTTATATATTTGACATGATTTTGAGGTTTGATATTTGTAAAATATTTTTAAAAATTTATTATTTCTATAAGATTTGAATGAAACTAAGCGCAATCGAATATCAGACAATGCCTTTATCAGGGATGGCCATTAGGCGTCTTTTGTTTGAATCACGGGTATAATTGCTTAACCAGAATTTATAACAGCTTGGCTTGTGATCATTACCACGGGTTGGGAGGGAGGGGGTGGGGTTGTATCGACCTGGGGCATGTTAGAAAAGCTGTGGCCTATCTACCGTGGTCGTGACCGTCACCGGCTGTTGAGTCGGCGAGTGGTTGTAAAAACATACCCTCCCCGCCTTTCTTTCAGCGTGGTTACCTTTGTTTAGGAAGATTATTTACCTTTCGGTGGTTGCTGGTCATATTACAGTTGATTAGCAGTGGTTCTCAAAATGTTTGTAGGTATCAGTGAATCCTGGTGATTTAGTAGTAATCGTCTTGTCTATCAGCTGTTACTCTTGTGTCAACGTCTATTCGGTTACATGGATTTCACTTCAGCACGGGGACGATCCGCACCCTGACACCGTGATGGGTGGGGTGAGAAGGGTGATCTGTATTGGATGGGGATTGAACGGCACCACCAAAAACATAAGAATTTCAGCCTTGTTCCCGAGCTAAGTTGCACATTAGTTACACGATTGCTGTAGTTGATGTCTGATGTATAGGGAGTTGACTTTGTAGATGAGACTCCCTGATACTGGTTGACGCACCAGATCGCCACGGAACACTGGATGGAAAAAAAAGACATCAATATGCCTATCCATTAAGTATTTATCCGGATCACCGAGTCCTTTCATTACATAAATGTGGAACTCTAAAAATAGTTCAAGGGAGTTTGGTGCGCATTTATAATTTTCATGCAATAATAGGTTAAATACTCACGTTTGTTAAGATCTGGGTTAGGACTAAATGCTAGCGCTAAACTCAACTTCTGACTCAAGGCCCCGTTAACGCCACAACGTCCTCAGTTAAACAAATATTGTGGCCGGTGTTAGGTAGCAATTATTCCGACAGGTAGATCGGACTAGATCAGCCAATGTCAACACCTGACCTTCCATTATGGCCGCGCATGACGACGTAGTTGCCAGTTAATTGTTGTCTAGTTGCTTGCTGGAGTTTTCATTTCTCAACAAAAAGCACCCCTAGAGGGGAATACATAGACAGAACTGACATCCGTAAATATTAAGATCACATATTTGATAATGCTATATATGTATATAGCTTGATTAAGAAATCAATTACTCACTTTGCTTAGGCTTAGGATTGTGTCCAGTTATACCTAATTACTAATTGAATTCTTTGTCAGCAGTAGCTTGTGAAGTAGTGTTTAGTTAATCTCATTTGTTGTTGTGATTCAATCTTAATGTTTACACACTTGTTGATCATAAGTGTATGTAAATATTTTTTGTACATTTCTCACGATGAAATGAACATATATTGTTCATCACTTCCACGTAATCATAACTTTAACTCGTGAGTTCACTCACCTATGTCGCTAAACGGGATGTACAAAAATGGCTGGAGAGTTATAGTAATTGACTCATCATGTTTTTGATGTCTATTATTGTTTGGATTTGAACGAGGATTGTTTTAACAATGGGTTGGAACGAGGATTCTGTTAACAATTTTTTTACATTATTTTCATACAACAATCATTGGCAATACACTTATCATAATACTTGCAATCGAAACGATGTTTAGTCCATATTAAATGTTGACATGTGTAGCAAGTGGGTTAGTAGTTAGTATGCCCGATTTGTGTACATGAGTGTCTAAAGATTGTGTTAAAATCCTGAAAGCTACTCGAAGATAGATGTTATTCAGCAAGTGAAGATATATATTTTTGCTAACAATTTTGTTTCAATTATATATTTTTGCTAACAATTTTGTTTCAATGCAAAAAGTTTGACTCAGTAGCCATGCTCTAGATCAGTGGTGGCTAACCTTTTTTTTGGCCAACATTTAACCAAAACCCACTTTACTTGTAGCAATGTGCCAACACTCCGTTGAAATCAGAAAATGGGAGTTTGGCTTAGCTGGTTTGATTAAGGGAGTATAATTTAAGTCGCGTAACAGGTGATCACTGATGAGGATCTGTTTGCCGACTGTGGCACGCGTGCCATAGATTCGCCATCACTGCTCTTGATGTTGACGCCATACCAGTTGTTGGTTGCATTGTGTCTCTGAAGTATGTCTCTTTCATGCTTCAATCAGTTGGCGCTCTGTTATTATGTCCGTCCGACTCCAGTTGGACAGACGTGTCAACACATGCTAGGATAGAAGACGTGTAAGTGTAGAACAAATGTATATAATGTATAAAACACATTTTAGGGTAGAATACATGTTTTTTAGGGTAGAATACATGTTTGTTATGGTATAAATAGTATAATATATCTTTGTCTGGGTAGAACACGTTTGTTATGGAAGAATATGTTTTTTACGGTAGAACTCGTCCTTTGTTAGGGTGGAATACATGTTTGTAAGGCTAGCATACGTTAGGCTAGAGTACATGTTGTGAGGGTAGAACACATGAAAGGGTAGAGCACATATTGTTAGGCTAGAGCAAATGTTGTTTGGGTAGAACTCATGTTGGGGTAGAGCACATCATGTGGTAGAGCACAGGGTAACGTTTTGTCTCGAGTGTGCTCAGCCGTGTTAACTGTTTCCCTCTCTTATCAGTGGTGTGGCGAGGCCTGCTGCGCCTGGAGATTAAGGTTGGGGAGGGGAGGGTTTAGTGGTGGTCTGCGTGTCTCTTAGCAGATAATCTTGACAGATAGCGCAATTACCGTTTGGCAGGTATCTGGACAGATCCCTGTCTTGGCGGATTACTTTGAGTGATATTACTGTAGTCTTAAGTACTTAATGCGGCTTATCTACGATTATATTAGTAAGGTACATATGTACACTGTTTAAAAGATGAAATAAGACAGTTTAGTTTGTACACAATTTAAGATATAAGTAAAGCTTATATCTGTATAGTGTGAGATGATATTGGTAAAGTTTACATATATGTCATATCTCGAAAGCACATATAAAAATGATAAGGATGCAATTATCAATATACAAGGTAGCAATAGGACAATATGACATTAACAATAGGTAGGACACGTTTGACAGGATGACGTCAACCAGTCTTTTTTCTTCTTTTATATTAATTAGTTATATTTTGGAAAGGGATTGTCTGAAATTGCTCTTTAAATTTGCAATTTTTACTATTATTAGAAATCTAACCTAGTACTAAAGGGAAGAGAAAATGTTTAACAGAAAGAGGGAATTATCGTATCATATCTGTTACAGATGCTACTTATATACAGAAGATTATTGCGTTCTATGCTTATCTATGGTTTTCGTTTAGTCCTGCATTCTTATTACTAGCATTACAGTTTTACATGTTGATAAAGTGTTGGTTTTCCTGGTTTCAACAGGCAACTCAATGCACGCCCCAATTCCGGACGGGAAAATCGAGAATTTGTTTTTGTTTCCGCATATAGAATAAGGATGGTGTTATGTCTATCTCAGGGTTGTATTAATTTATCTTTCTTATTTATTTCTAAATTAGAATTAATTGTTTAATGTATTATTTGTTACTAATGTACTCTTGGTTCTTCTATTGTCTAGTGTGTCAAGGTTTAATGATTTAACTCATGGTGTTATTCTTGACTATTCTCCAGAAATGAATCTGGCAGCTCTTTTTCGATTTTGTTTTAGCTGTCAATGTTTTCTTTGGTGGATGGTTCGGTGACATATAGAAGATGCACAATCTAGTAAAGATCTCACCAAAGTGAGGTAGCAGTTTAGCTTTAGTAATACATTTTTATTACTCCTTTAAAAGTTTCTTTTTGTTTTTTAAGGTTTTGTTTGATCTTTTAAATAACTTCACTGACATGGGGTCCATGATAGGTTCTCATTTATTATTACTCCTAAGTGTTTGACGCAAGTATCATTGTGACAGTGAACAAAGAGACTATGCTCACGTTGTGATATTTAATGAACAAAGAGAATAATTATAAGCTCATGTTATGACATTTTATTAAAAAATAAAATATGCTCACGCTTTAAGTGTTAAACAGAGACAGAAAAGCTTGATGTCATTCTTCATGATGTCTTTCGTTTCCATGAAAGGAATGTGGAACCCAAAAAAAATAAAATCTGTAGGATATAGGAACATGGAGTAGTAGGCTTATGAAAGATAGCGTCAACATTAAATTAGCAATACATATAGTCATAATAATATGTAATACTACATATGTTTAATACAGTTTTCAACTTACATTTTACTATCAATATAGATTCTACATTTAAATGTGTTCAAAAATAAAATAAGTGTGCAATCGTCTCTCACTTGTGCTCATGAATCATTTAAATTAATACAAATTCTACTTTATTTTGTCTGGATGAGGTTGACGTGGGTGTAACATGGTTGGCCAAATGTTAAAAATAGTTGGGTACAGTTGGGAATGTTGTACAGCTATGCGGATAAGACCGGGACTCAAAGCATCACTAAAATGCTTCCTATAATATAAAGACGGCCTCTATATAATGACACCGTAATCTTTCCACGATAACATTATTTACAGCTTAGTGTCGGTATTAAATTTAAACGTCAGACGATACTGCTATAGTGTATTGATATAAATTTTCTTTACTGATTTACTGTTTTAATAAAAACAGAATTAAAACAATGGCATTAAATGATTGGGACACACTTTATTAATTAAAATGCAATCATCGATTGGCAGTTTATAAATTGTTAACATTTGTCAAAAAGGTTATTAAAAAAGAAAGAGGAATGTTTTAAGATAGTATCACATTTTACAGGCCTTGAAACTTGACAGGAAACATAACTTTATTGGCATGGTTTTAATACTTCTTTTTAAGTACACCTTTAAAATTAAAATTTTAAAAATAATATGGACAAAACAAAATATGTGGGTTTAAATAATTATACTTAAGAGTTCAATTAAGTTTTCTACTCAAAATGTCATTGAGATTATATTCATTTTTGCATTAATATTCTTAATTTTTTAGTTTGTGGCTATGCTTGATATTAGATTTTTTCTCTTAAAAGTGTTTGTCAAGCAGCGGTCCATTACGACTAAAACAGGAAACAATCAGGCTTAAACTTAAACGCAAAATATTTTTTTAACCGCATATCTGTTGGTACTAAAGCACAAATGCAACACTAGGATTATCCCAGCGAGTTCCTCAACACTCACTACAATTCATCGCATCTTAAAATTCTCTCTTGTCCTTTCAGTGCGACAACATGTATGGACCAAGCTAAAACAAATTCTGATTACAGTGGTCGGGTCCACTAACAAGCCGGACTCCATTTTCCTCATTCTGTATTAAGATTGTTCTTTGTATCAGTCCCCAATCCCGTGGTCTGCCGACCCCGCCCACCCGCGCACACACATGATTCAATATGGACCACACTAACAAGGACGCCGGGACTGGCAGAAGCTCGCCCGCCCCAAAAAACGGGGATGCCCACAACCACAAGGACGACGAAAACGATAACGCATCCTCCGACATGAACGAAGTTGACTTTGACAAGGACGGCCAGGACTCGCTTCAGGGCAGCCCAAAGTGTTCCGAGAAGCGGAAGGTTGTCAAGAAGAAGGCGGTGAAGCCGTCGGCCAAGCTGATCGTGGACAAGAAGAAACTGGAGCAGTACATTGGGGAGGGTGAGATGCTGGTGCCCGTCCCCAGGGCCAGGAGGAGGCTCAAGGGCAACGAGCTAGGGTACATGGTGAAACGGGGCGAGGAGGTAGTGCGGTACATCGACAAGGATGGAATCGTTTACAATCCGAACGGTGAGTACACATTTGTCGCTAGTGGTAGAAGTTAAACATTGGCATTCAGCTGTAGGTTTCATATGTCCTCGTTTCAGTTTGTCTCGCAGCAGCTGTTGGTAGTTCTTTGTGTTTACGTCAATCCATGTCTAGGGTCCATGTTTTGTCTGTGTGTGGGAAGATAAGGGACTTAAGTACAATGTTCCGTCTAATGTTCGTTGGTCCGTGTACAAATTAATGAAACTCGTGCACATTATCCATTTTTGTGTGCATTATTTTACATAATCTTCTGCGCAGTAATTCTTAACTGGTGCGCGGCATCGTTCAGAGTCAGATATCTGCGCAGCTTAAGTTAAAGGGAACATTGCTTAGGTGCTCCAAAAAAAAAAAAATGTTGTGGAGCATCGAACTAAAAGAACATTAAAAAAATTACACATTGATTTCAAAATATATTTTTGGGATCACTTAATAAAAAAAATCCATTTTTTTTTGTTTATTTTACTTTAAATCCTTTAATTAGGAGACATAACTACAAGTATGTTCATTATAATACGCATCACACAACAATCAAAAATCCAAAATTGAAGTTATGCCTCTTATATAAAGGACCTTCTGTAGTAATGTAATCATAAGGTATTGATGGTTGAATCGCTTACTGTAGGTTCAGTATATATTGTTCTTTTTAAAACGCTGAATAGGTGTAATTGTTAAATGAATTCAGATTTAAGCGTTAACTATTGGACTCGTCTTGTATGCATAAATTATAAGCTGTTTCCGGTGAATACTTTCAAAATATCTTTCAATTCTGCGACATGATTTTTTAAATATAAATGTTCATGTTAGTTCGACTGTTATGTTCATACGTTAGAATATTGTTTAAACCTTTTACAACCGCGTAGATATTCTTGATAATTTGGTTTCACACGGTGGATGATTGTTATCAAGTATACTGGCGAATCACATGAGTAAGTCTAACACCATAGAAATAGAAGCTCATGCGGTTTGTCTTCTCCCCTATGGCGGATTAAAGGGGGGGGGGGCTGAACGGGCTATAGCTAGGGGGCCCCGACGGTTTTGGTGCCCCCAAACGTTTTATACTTTATAATAAAAGGGTACACATGTTTGCTCGATCCTTTGAAAATAAAATAAATTATATTAATTTAATTAATTTTATCATAAACTGATCGCTATTAAGACCTGATAGTCTTAATAATCGAAAAACTTGCTTTGATTGGCTCACTAAGAGAACATATTATACATTAAAAAAAATATTTTTAAAAGTCAAAATATTGCTAAGATCTGCTGGCCGTGTGGAAGACTATAGGCTTGTGATGCAAGCGATGTTGGGATCGATTCTCAGTGGTGGAATAATTATTAAAACATTTCTTTTCACACCCAATTTTAACTTACCGGCGAACACTTCAAACAGTTATTTCTTCGTGTTCGTTTTTAAAAAATGATTAACATTTAGTTACATTTTTATATTAGCTGCTAGCAATCATTTTATTTAAAGTAACCTTGGCTGGATAGGGCCCCCGTTTGATTGCAACCGTGCAGTCTTAATCCGCCCCTGCTTCTCCCCCACCTCCGTGTCAGTTTGAAACTGTAGATACCGGCCAGTGTCTGGGTTAGTTAAACCCGAGTCGAGCCCTGGGAAGTATTTCTAATGCAGGTAAAAAAGTGAACGAACGGACCAGATTACCTAACTAAGGTCGTATGTAACAAGATAACAGCTCTGTGCACTTATTCCGCGGACAATTATCGAAGTCAGCGGGAGATTAAATTATGGCCTCCAGGCGAATGTTGATCGTAAACCCCTGAAAGAAACAACTCACACTTCTTTGTTGTTGTTAAAGTTTCATATCCTGTAGGGGGGGGGGATAGGAATGAGACTTGTTTTGTTCCCGTCTGTAAATGGCAGAACATATTTTAACTAGGGCTCTTATCGATTAATTTAAATTTAATCGTTAACTTTTGAAAAATTACCGAATAATTAATCGATAATTTTGATGAAAGCTAAAATAAGTTTTATGACGTCATTAAACCGAAAATTTCAAGGGAAGTAACAAAAATAGGCACTTGACGTTTTTTATTTAAATATTATAAGTAGTTCAATATTATATAAATGGATTTAAATTGTGTTATTGTCAATTAAGTAAAAACGTTTAAATTTTTAATATAATTTTCCTTATAAAAACAGCTTGTTATATATTTTACATTTTAAAAATCTTTCTTTTTAAATGGAAAAGTTTGTACCTAAATAAAGCAATTTATTATTAATTATTAATAATAAATTATTTATTAATGTACTATGTTCGTTATCATAGCTAAATAAAGCTATTTATTATTAATTATTAATAACACATTATTTATTAATGAATCACTTTAATTTTCATCACTATTTTATCAATTAAAATAATTTTAATCGAATTTTTTTTTACTGATTAATCGAGAAATTAATCGGTTATTTCTGCAGGCCTAATTAAAACACATTCCTCTGCTGACAAATGCTCAAGAAACATGTACTTTAACATGGATCTCACTAACTAGAACGCTGGAAACGGAAATGTTTGAAGATATCAATATATGCTTTGCTTTCCTATTGAAAACCGCACCATCTAAAGTGTTATCAAAGTACACGATATTTAGAAAAGTTTTGCCATAAAATATCCATTTTTATAGAAAGTCTTACAAACTGAAACCTTTGCACTTCACAAGCAATCAACTTTGATATAGCTATTATATCGGATTAAAAAAAAAAAAACAAAAAAAAAACAACAACAAACAAACCAACAACTTTAATTAAAGGTTAAAACAAAGCAGTTCGAAAGATGTTTAAGTTGACGCAACACTATCTAAATTTTATGGATTCCCTATTCTAAAGACAATGATATACATCAACATCAACAGCTTTTTGACAATTCATTCGTGTTGTTATTCATTCACCATTAGATTTATTCTGTTAAAGACCTACAAAAAACATTTTGGCAAAATTGATAGGGGCTACAAAAAAGCACATTAAAAGGTGTAAGTTTAGAAGTTGAAAACTATTATCAAACATTTTTAATTGATTTAATCAGCTGTTGAAGCTAAAGGAACTTAGTGATCGATTGGATAAAGCAGAAAAATTATATATAATATTATATATATATATATATAAGGGCTTCAGAAATTAATGATTAATTTCTTGATTAATCGAGAAATTATTTTTTATCGATTAAAATTACTTTAATCAATAAAATAGTGATTAAAATTAAAGTAAAACTTAATATTTTTTTCGATTGATTAATAAAATAATTTATTATTAATATAAAAAATATATATTTAAAAAATTAAACATTGTTTTTACTTAATTAAAAATAACAAAATTTAAATTCATTGACATTATAATGAACTACTTATATTTAAATAAATCTCCTAACAAAAAATGCCATAAAAGGTGACAAAATATGAAGACTAACAACATAGTGAAAAAACTGATTATGAGATCTTAGAAAAAAATTCATAACTTTTGAACCACTTGAGATAAAAAGATGATCTTTATGTTTTTGCTAATCATCAAGCAATTTCAATACAGCTGTATTAATTTTATATTTTTAAAATAAATTTGAAATTTTCATCCAAGTGCCTAAACTTAATGCGTTATTTAACTTATTTTTATTTCTTACAAAGTTTTTAAAATTTATTCTGATTTTAAAAATATTTTTATAGTTAAATATTAAGTTAAACTAAAACTTGTAAGGTCTTAATTACATATCCTATTTCTTTTTTTAATTAAACAAAAAATAATAACTAATTGTTATAAGTTTTCAAATATATTTTTTTAACAACTCATTGGACCTTTATTCATTGGTTCTTTATGTAACATGTCTTGAAACTTAGCAATATTTTATATTGTTAATATGCAGTTTATTTTCCATTGTATTCATACCTTTGATAGCATTTTGTGTGTGTTGCTTTTAAAAAACAAAATTTAGTTCAGAATACATGTATTGTTATTTTTAAAAAGATCTTTAATACAGGGGAAATAACTCAATAAAACAAAAAAGTCAATTGCCTGTTTATGTTACTTCCCTTAAAATTTTCAAGTTAATGACGCCATACATCTTTATTTTTAGCTTTAAACAAAATTATCGATTGGGTAATCATAATTTTTCAAAAGTTAACTATTAAATCTAAATTAATCGATAACATGTGTATCGATTAAGTAATCGTAATTTTTCAAAAGTTAACTATTAAACTAAATTAATCGATAACATGTGTCACACATGTACACATATACACACATAAATAATATTTACGGGTCATCGGTTAAATCCCCCCAACCCCTACACTCATTTCTTCTTGGTCATAAAAATGTTGGTAACATCCGTTTGGAATCAATTAATAGTTAGATTCTACCTAAAATATTGGGCTACGCATTTTTACCAAGTTGGTACAATTAACACAATTTTTCATCTATAGCTTGAGATATTAAAGGGAAAAACATGTACACTCAATTTATAACTAAATTGAAACAATATTAATAACGCTTTTTGTGTCAAAATTGGTTTAAAATGGTCCATACTAGATTGTTCCTGAAGAAGTATAAACTATTAACCTCCCCCCCCCCCATAACTTGATAACGTTAAAAAATTAACTTTAAAATTATTTTGGATTTTCATTTTTCAAGCTTTCAGGGGCCATGGCTTCAAGTGTTAAAAAAATATAATAAAACAAAGTTAACCTTGACAAAATGGGGAGAAAAGATTTTGGGGGAAAAATATTACAATTGTTTGTATTACAGTCGGGGCCTTTACGGTCATAACTCATGAGAGGTAATGATTAACAAATTAAATCTATAACTGATATTTTGAAAGACTGAGAAAAAAAATCAATATGAACTCATCTGATCACACAACAAAATATATAAGACTATCCTTGAACCTAATTTTATTCGCAAAATTAATATATTGTAGATCTCATGCAAGCTGAATTTTCGTCGTATTTTGTAAAGGGATGTATGCTTTTTTTTTTTTTAAGAGTAATAGCTTATAGTATTTAGGTCATCAAATGGACATTTAATAATATTTGACTTTATGGAGCCAATTATAAAGGAATTTTCTTAAACGTAAGTGGGATCTTCTAAACAAGAAAATTAGAGTATGATTGACGATTAATATTCCTCAATAATAAAGGGGGGACAAATATGAATGACACTAGTGGTTGCGATAGATTCAAGTCTAGCACTGTGGTTGGCTAAGTCATCGGTGTCACGAAGGGTAATAAGACACAACTCTTAATTATCGCGTGTGTTTGTTGAATCGATCGTGGATTTAGCAAAGCCCTTAGTGATGCATGCGATTTTAAAGATCAGCTTTCTAAACCAGGGGTCTCCAAACTCCAAACTACGGCCCGCGGGCCAGATGCGACCAGATCTGGCCCCTGGAGACCTTTCGATCTCAACCTACCCCCAGGAAAAAACGCACTATTTTTACCTGTAGTTTACAACAAAACTTAGTAATTGGGTTTTAGTCGTCGGCCCCCAAACTACTAATTTAATTGACAGTTTGAAGACCCCTGTTATAAACGAATGCTGCAAAAAAAAAAACTTATGTTCAAAAAGGTGTTAGTTAGAATATATGTGTTAAAGCGCAGAGGTATTCCTATGGTGATAAAAACCGTGTGGGGGGGGGGTACATGATTGCAACATTTTCTTTCATGCGTTCGTTCTGGAGAAAATTGGGTGAGTACAAAAATACCACTTTTCAGATCTTGATGGCCCGGGAAGGGGGGGGGGGTGAAGTAGCGTTCACAGGTCTTTGTTAGCGTTGGCATACCAGTGAGGGATCGTGGGTTGGATGATTTTTAAGAAGTTTAAGTTTTGTTTGCTTTATTTATTTTATCCAATCTGTTGGTTTAATCTTTGATTATTAAATAATTTAAATGATGACTTGACAATGAAAGTTTTGCTTTTAAACAAATGCTATGTATAAACTAGGGTTACGGAAATTAACAATTAATGTCTCGAGTAATCGTATAAATTTTATCAATTAAATATCGATTAAAATAATATTAATAGCCGAAAATTCGATTTAAATTTAAGAAAATATTATTTTCATTTTTCAATTTATTAAAAAAATAATTAATAAACAATTTAATAGCCCAGATCACAGAATTTGTATCGCTGAGGAACAAAGTACAACAGTCCATAGCAGTTAAAAACGTTCAAAATGTCATTTTTCTATTTCTATGAGACGGGAAATAACTCAATGAAACAAAAAAGTCAATTACCTGTTTTTGTTACTTCCATCGGGATGTTTGGCTTTATTCGCAAATAACGATTAATTCATGATTATGCGTTAATTGTTCAAAAGTTAATGATTAAATTTAAATTAATCGTTAGCAGCCCTAGTATAAACAGATAGATAATGGATCTGTCAATAACATTGATAGGATGTAGGGAGTGGTCCAAGTCGATTACAATGGAATAACAATG
The DNA here is from genome assembly GCA_002072015.1 of Radix auricularia. Classification (NCBI taxonomy): domain Eukaryota; kingdom Metazoa; phylum Mollusca; class Gastropoda; family Lymnaeidae; genus Radix; species Radix auricularia. The sequence goes on from MUZC01000914.1 coordinate 75,096, forward strand.
TAGAAAGGGCTTGTTGCTAGTTGATCTATCATTAAAAGTGATGTAACCTTAATAACGAATTGTAAAAGTGACCAGTGTATCTGTGAATGTTAATACAGTGGGACAGCGGCTAACGGATCTCTCAATAATGAAGTGGAATAGTGGCTAGTGGATCTGTCAAACAATGGAAATTGGGAAATGGCTATAGTGGATATGTCGGTATTTTGAAAGTGGGACAGTGGCTAGTGGATCTGTCGGTAATATGGAAGTGGGACAGTGGCTAGTAGATCTGTTGGTAATGTGGAAGGTGGACAGTGGCTAGTGGATCTGTCGGTAATGTGAAAGGGGGACAGTGGCTAGTGGATCTGTCGATAATGTGAAAGGGGGACAGTGGCTAGTGGATCTGTCGGTAATGTGGAAGGGGGACAGTGGCTAGTGGATCTGTCGGTAATGTGGAAAGGGGACAGTGGCTAGTGGATCTGTCGGTAATGTGGAAGGGGGACAGTGGCTAGTGGATCTGTCGGTAATGTGGAAGGGGGACAGTGGCTAGTGGATCTGTCGGTGATATTGAAGTGAAGCGGTGCCCTGGGTTGACACCAAATCGAGAAGCCGTGTCCCCGATACTTGTGACATTTGTGTTCACGAAGCGGGCCTGACTCTCTATCTCATCAACACAAGTGCTGGCTCAAAGGGGGGAGTGGCAGATGTTAAGTCTCGCGCCATGCTCGCTGTCAGAATGGGCGAGAGCAGAAAGTGCATGTTGTATTGATTGTCATGTTTTGTCACACTAGCCTTCGGTCAAGCGGGGTTCCCCCCTTCCCCACTTCCCGACCCTTTTCCAGCGTTTCATCGGCGGCCAGTGAATTGTTTTATGGTAATAAAAACATTTTCTAGATAGCCAATTCAAATTATTTTTTTCAAAAAAATATTATTTCCTGTTACTCCATATTATGCATTGCGAGAGTTTGGCATAAACTATTTTTGGTCTTCAGCTGTGCAGTATAATTATTTCAACCCTTTCAATCTCGCCAATAACAGAATCGTGACGCATTCAGTCAAGTTGTGCTGATGCTCCGTCAATATCATTACTTGCTGAAGATCATGAAAACTTAACTGCCGTGTCATAGGTCATAATGGGCATGTCCTTGACGATAACAACTGAACTGCCAGGTCATTATGGACATGACCTTGACGGGGACAACTTCTGTCAGGTCATAATGGGCATGACCTTGACGAGTACAAATGAACTGCCAGATCATAATGGGCATGACCTTGACGAGTACAACTGAACTGTCAGGTCACAATTGGCATGACCTTGACGAGGACAAATTAACTGCCAGGTCACAATGGGCATGTCCTTGACGAGGACAACTGAACTGCCAGGTCATAATGGGCATGTCCTTGACAATAACAACTGAACTGCCAGGTTGCAGGTCACAATGTCCTTGACGTCGTGTGGCTATGTGTTGTATTAAGAGATGAGTTGGCCATGTGCGAGGCTGCTGTCCTATCTGCAACTAAACCTTTTATTGGGTACAGAGCCTTTGTGTTTATTGCGCTGAGATTCTTACGAACCTTCTCTCATGGATAATTAAGTTAACCCCTTTCTTATTTGGCTTCACATGATGCTGATTTTTAACATTGGAACAATCTGTATACTTGATTGAAATACTCTTTGATTAACGATTTTGCTATTGACAGCTGCACCGACCCTAAAGTTTCTGTTGACAATCTAGGCTCTACATTATGACAGCTGCACCGATTCTATAGGTTGTGTTGATAATCCAGGCCTACATTATGACAACTGCTCCGACTCTATAGGTTCTGTTTACATTCCAGGCCCTACATTATGACAACTGCTCCGACTCTATAGGTTCTGTTCACATTCCAGGCCCTACATTATGACAAATACTCCGACTCTATAGGTTCTGTTGACAATCCAGGCCCTATATTATGACAACACTTCCGACTCTATAGGTTCTGTTGACAATCCAGGCCCTACATTATGACAACTGCTCCGACTCTATAGGTTCTGTTGACATTCCAGGTCCTACATTATGACAGCTGCACCGACTCTAGAGGTTGTGTTGATAATCCAGGCCTTACATTATGACAGTTGCACGACTCAAGAGGTTGTGTTGATAATCCAGGCCCTACATTATGACAACTGCACCGACCCTAAGGGCTGTATTTCACACCCGATCCAGGCTTAAGTTCAAGAAAAAGTTACCGGGGTTATAAGAACAAGCGCAGCATCAGATTAAAGGCAAACGAAAATGATAAAGGAGGGGAATGATTCTTGGGGAGAGGTGGATAAAGAAACCCCCCCACTGAGATAAACAAGCAATAATATAGAGACGAGAGACGACATGTGAGGACAGGTGCCAGAGAGTGGACCGAAGCTTTAAGAAGACTAAAAAGAGGAGGTAGGGTATGAGATAAACCAAATTGGGTTATATTATATACACTAAAATGGGGTTTATTCTCAACGTCAGCGCGTTTAACTTGACTTTACTGCCTTGACTTAAGGAGATGTAGATGGAAAGTTTCATTTCACGTTGCCCACGTTTGAGAGTTTTTGAACATCAAATCGCAACGAGCATGCGAGGGTAGCATGGATAGTTTTAACGCTATAGAAGAAAGCCATAATTTTCATCATCATCCACTGTCATCTGTCCTCCCCACAACCGGTCGACATGCTCAGCGTTCAATCAAATTACTCTAGAAATCACAACCTTTTCTCCGACAGCCGTCATTAAGATGAGATAGAAATCTCACACTCCAGCTCCCGTCGTAATCCTTCACCCCGAGCCACAGTTTACCAACTAATGAATCGATACATCGTCACTGACACGAGTTGTCCCCCAGGGGGGTTAAGTAGGTCTTTGGCAGTGGCGGCGTGCGTGTGTGCTCAGTACTGTGATACTACATCACGCGCTTTCACTGAAGAACAGCAGCGCCCCTGGTCTCGTGGAACCGCAATACCCAATGGCGCTGTAGATCTGCATTACGATACCACTCAAATAAAATATACGTAATGTAATAAGATATTATAGAGAAAAAAAATATGGGGGAGAAAATTATATATATAAAGGGAAATAAGAGAAGGAGTTCGACATTTTTCAAATATTTAGCCAATATTTTTAAACGCTATTTCCCATTGGAAAGCGTTTTTATTTTAGAATTGTCTGTAGAGCTTGATCCTGCAACTCCCCCTGAACCATACCAGACAAAAGGTTCGGGTATTTTGCAAATATGGAAAGGCGGTCTCACGGATGTGCAAGGGCAAAAAAAAAAAATAAAAAATTACTAGATTTCCTGGAAAATATAATTTAAAATATGAAAATATAAATCAGCATTTCGTCAATTTCTCGCCAACCATAACATCTATCGTGTTGAAATAAACGCCAAACGATAGCTAATAATATTTAGAACAATTTTGAAGAAGGATTTTTGAAAAATGTCTTTTCGTTGTAATTTTAGCATCACTTTTTTTAAAGCAATTGTTTGGTTTGGTTTGAAAGTTATTGATTTGAAATGACTTTTAATTTAATATAGAGTGATAGTTTATTGGGTTTTTCCGCTTTGTAAATTCTAATGTTAAAGTGTTGCGCTTTGCGCATTATATTGAGATCTTCTTGGTTTGATGTAGCGTGAGGGGATATGACGTCATATTTTGCGTAGTTTCTGAATTACTGATGTGAAATGACTTTTAAAGTAGCTTTTACCTATATCCTGTGTCCTTGTTTATTTTTGTTTTTCCTTTCTTTTCAATTTTATCATATAAAGTAATATAATATATTTTAAGATTTATTAAGTAATTATTAAATGTTATTGTACTGATGAAGGCATTAGCCGAAACGTCTACTGTTATTAGTAGTCTGTTAGTTCATAAATAAAGCTTAAATTTATTGTCTTCTTACACAAATAGTTTGTGTACGTTGTTTTTTTTTAATGTAATCTAGAATGGTTTAACTTGAATTTAAAAAAATCATGTTAAGCCTGGTCCCTTTTGGAACTCAGGACGTGTTAGCGCATTTTCGTATTATATATCAGTACTTATGTTAGATATCAGCATTATGTAGTTATCAGTAATTGTGTTTAGATTTTAGACATATTTTTATGAATTTTCTTGTGTAATGAATATACCTGAATTTTTTTAAATTTAAAAGTCATTTCTTTACATTTTAATTTTTTTTATTTTCTCTTTAATCTAACTACAAGTGGTTTGTGGTCACTGAAATAGGACTCATAAATGAAACATTCTAAATTGTAATCAGCTAATCGCCCAAATACTCCGTCAATTGTTGTTTGATAGATCGTAGTTGCCAATCTTGGTGAAAGTAGTTGAATGTTGAAGCTTGTTTCGAAAAAGTTTTCAATTTCTGCCCCTGGGCCGCTAAGATCTTGATTGAAGTCACCACAAATGATGACGTAAAACTCTCTAAACTTTTACACATATTCTAATGACGTCAACAACAAAAAAACTAATACTTTTGATAATACTAAGACTTCCGGCAATGGCGGCCGTTGCCTGCGCCAGTGTTATCTCTCGATTCGCAATGTTTTTTGGTAGTTTTAACGGTTTTTTTAAACGGGTCGAGTAACTGAGTGTTGATGCACAAATGGCAGGTCAGGACATACAAAAAACATATATACATCATTAGATTGTGCCAGGCGCCGTGGCGCCTGCGGCGCCCCCTTTTTTTGGGCGCCTACGGCGCCAACCTTTTTTTTAAAGACCAACTAACTTGTCCTTTTTTGATAAATACGAATTATTAAACTTTCTGAAATGTACGCAAAGTATTTATTTAATAATAATAATAGGGGTTGTATTTTGCGTACCGATGCACACCAAACAATGACGTCATCATATTAAATATTTTTACAGCGCTCATCAACACACGATTTTTCAACTAAACTAACTGCTGTAGACTGTCGTACATCGCTCCTCAGCGTTACGTTACAAACATACAGAACCACACCACTGGGTGTTTATATATATACATCATGGGTCTAGGACTTATGGATGCTGAGATCTAGGGTGATGACAGACGGACGGACGGACGGACAAAACGGGTGCAATAGCGCATTCGACTTCTCGAAAATGCGCTAAAAATCGGAAATTCTTTACTGGAAATTGCGTTTAAATACTTATTCGAGTTTCTATTACTTGTTTACTTTTAATTTTAGTAGACTATATCTGTATTCATTATCACGAACGCATAATAGATCTAATTATTATTTTAAAGTGCAATAAGATCTAAATGTGGAAAATTATTTAGTGCAACCAATTGCAAACTTTACCTGGTTTTATCACTATATTTTAGCGTTACAGAACATAAAATGTTTTCAAGAAGAAATAAAAATGAATACCTTGTCTTTAAGCTGGGCGAGGAAACTATACAGGCTGATACATATGTATATATAATTCATAGTTTTCTTTGTGTATGTGTGAAAAGGGGGGGGTGATCGATATATTCGGAGCATGTCTCTGATGTATCACAGTACGTATACTGACGCCTTGTTGTTTCAGGGGGTAGACTGAATTTTACCTATTTCAAGAATGTAAACTGATCGCTAGCTATGGGAGGAAGAAGAATGACTCTTTATCTAAATGTTCTAATCGGACGTCAAAGAAGCCGATTCTAATATACAGCCTTTCTGTCTCCGCTACTAGTGGTTAATGAGTGGAGCTAGTTGTCATTGAACCAACCAGACCTTATCTGTAACAGTGCAAGCTGGGGTGGTGCGGCTATACCAAACAACTACCGACCGATCAGCCATTGCGAAGCGTCATTGTTGGGTACAATAGATTAGCTCCATTAAATGTAGTCTCTTATATAAAAAACGCAACAGAGCGTACCGACCAAACAAGACACGGTGTTAGATCTCCGAGGTGTTGAACGTAGAATGGTTATTTCCTACAAATAAGTTTAATGTCAATCCAACAGTTTTAACTTCGGGACGACATCTCACACGGCCGGTGATTTCAATCAACACGTTTCTCTTATTGAAGGTGTGGTACACAGAGCATTAGCTGCATTAACCCCATTTGTAAATTTAATGGCTGGGGCTTTTGATTTGCGCCTACTAATTATAGAGACCTTCCCTATTCCACTCAACATAAATGACCTACCACAAAAATATTTTATATTCATTAAATAATATATTTTTTGCGGAAATGAAAAAAGAATCTGTGTTAATTTAACTATTGTACCAGCGACCTTAACCTGACCCTCTGGTGAATAGTAACTTGAGAACCGTCGCCAGAAACATCACAGGTGGTATAAGTTGATCCTGATTTTATGTCCCCGCGACAGCAAACAAAAGATTTGTTCAGCTAGAATCTTTAGCGTACCACTCAGCGGTGGTGACTTAAATGCTGCGATTTATATTTAGAAACCATTTGTATTCAATACATTTTAAAAGCAGTTTTTGGCAGCCAACTTCGATAACAAATATCAAGCGATGTAAAAACTTAGACTGTAAAACCAAGACTGTAAAGTCATATCCGATATTGTAAACACTTTACAGTAAGATATCCATAAAATAGTTTCATTATAAATGATGCATGAGTGATTATTGGTACAGTCGGCCTTTTTTGCATGCAATAGAATACTCAATCCAATATAATGCCTTATGGTTCTTGTACTGATTTCTTACATATTTTTTTTTTCTTCAAATTTTGAAACATTAAAAAACGAAACCGAAAAAAATGTGAAAGGTTTGTTTTTATATTTTGTTTATCAGTGAGAATAAAATATTATAGCAAATATTGTTGCCTAATGCCGTCATTGAACTGTCTTTGGATCAACTGCTATATCATTCTGTGGATCTATTTAATTGTCTCGGTCTCAGGTTATGCCGTACAATTTTGGTATGTGGATCTACTCTACTATCTTGGCCTGTGGATCTAATCTACTATCTTGGTCTGTGGATCTACTCTACCATCTTGGTATGTGGATCTACTCTACCATCTTGGTATGTGGATCTACTCTACCATCTTGGTCTGTGGATCTGCTCTACCATCTTGGTATGTGGATCTACTCTACCATCTTGGTATGTGGATCTACTCAACCATCTTGGTCTGTGGATCTACTCTACTATCTTGGTCTGTGGATCTACTCTACCATCTTGGTCTGTGGATCTACTCTACCATCAAGGTATGTGGATCTACTCTACCATCTTGGTATGTGGATCTACTCTACCATCTTGGTATGTGGATCTACTCTACTATCTTGGTATGTGGATCTACTCTACCATCGTGGTATGTGGATCTACTCTACTAAACTGGGCTGTGGATCTACTCTACTATACTGGTCTGTGGATCTACTCCACTATTTCTGTCTGTGGATCTACTGTACTATATCGGTCTGTGGATCTACTCCGCTATTTCTGTCTGTGGATCTACTCTACTATCTGTCTGTGGATCTACTATATTATCTATGTCTATGGATCTACTCTATTATCTCTGTCTGTGGATCTACACCACTACCTCTGTCAGTTGATCTACTCTATTATCTATGTCTATGGATCTACTCTATTATCTATGTCTGTTGATCTACACCACTATCTCTGTCAGTTGATCTACTCTATTATCTATGTCTGTTGATCTACTCCACTATCTCTGTCAGTTGATCCACTCTATTATCTATGTCTGTTGATCTACACCACTATCTCTGTCTGTGGAACTACTCCACTATCTCTGTCAGTTGATCTACTCTATTATCTATGTCTATGGATCTACTCTATTATCTATGTCTATGGATCTACTCTATTATCTATGTCTATGGATCTACTACACTATCTCTGTCTGTGGATCTAATCTATTATCTTGGCCCTGTAAACACCTTTATGTATATTTTATAACCTGGTCGGTAGCTTATTGTTCGTGTTGTGTGTCATCCCCAAGCTGGTTGCGCGTGCAACTTACTCTATACCTATGGCGCCCGTCCTATTGATCCCAGCTTTACGCCAGATATTTACATGTTGTTTTGTGTGGGTGATATATTGATTAATCACAAGCGATGCATGTTGTACGTTCACTGATGGTATTGAAAAGCTCTTCAGTAGGACGTTGTGATAATGATATATTGGTGTGAAAGCGCGACAGATTGTTATCTCTGGTAAAGGATTGTCGTAAGATCGTCGTCCACGTGTTTAGTGGGCATAGATTATGTTAAAGTAAGTGGGACATGTAGTGGACGGCAGTCACTCTCAGCGAATAAGTATGCGCCGTATTCTATCAGACTCATTATGGTCCTTGTGGATTTAAGTTATCTATATATATAAAAATCAAAGTATGTCTGTGTGTGTGTGTGTGTGTGTGTGTGTGTGTGTGTGTGTGTGTGCGTGCGTGCGTGCGTGCGTGCGTGCTTGCTTGCTTGCTTGCGTGCTTGTCCGTTGTAACTGACTAAACCATTCATCCGATCGTCACAAAAATTTTTGAGATTGTTGAGTACCCTTCCGGAATGGTAACTGGCTACTTTTTTTTCTCAATCTAACACTAAAGGGGCGCCGGGGGCTCTAAATGTGAATTTTTGCTTTTATGAGCTATATAAAAATTAGTTTAAGCGCTATCTACTTGATAAATGGATGGATCCTAACCAAACTTTGTAATTATATTCGTGATAGCTTATATTAAAAGACTATAGGTAAGTCATCTCCAAAAGGCCGCTCTTTTGGGGCTGGGGGCCCAAAATACCCGTTTTCGTAAATGTTTAAGATTTTTTTCACTATTAAATTATTAAAGGTCTTGACAAATAATGATAAACGTATCCATTATTATCCTTCTTAAAATAAAAAGTTGTTTTGCGCTTTATATCTTGCCCTGAATGGGCCTTGGGGCCTTTAATGTCTATTTTTGCTTATATGAGCTATATAAAAATTAGTTTAAGCGATAGTTACTTGCTAAATTGATGGATCTTAACCAAACTTGGTTTATAAATACTTGATAGTGTATTTTAAAATATTATATGGCACTAAACTCCTAATGGCAACTCCTTCCGGGTTGGGGGCCCAAAATACCTGTTTTTGTAAACGTTTAAGATTGTATCCCTCAATTTAATTATCGAAGTTCTTGACAAATAATGATAAATGTACCTATTATTATCCATATTGAAATGAAAAGAGGTTTTGAACTTGATATCTTGCCCGGAATGGGCCCCTGGGGCCCTTAATGTCGTTTTTTTTGCTTTTATGAGCTATGCAAAATTAGTTTATGCGTTTGTTACTGAGTAAATGAATGGATCTTAACCAAACTTTGTATACAAAACTCTGTAGCTCATATTAACATAATTAAAGCCAATGAACTTCTAATGTCTATTTCATCGGGGCCGGGGGTCCCACATGTCTTTTAAAAAAAATTTTAAGATATTTTTCCCATTCATTTTTAACGATCTCAATAAATATATCCATAATGAAACGGAATTAAAATGAACATATTTTTTAAATTGACATCTTGCACTGAATGTGGCCGGGGGCCCCTAAATATGTTTTCCCTTCTATATCTATTACTATATAAATGTGTGTGAGAGAGTGTATGTCCGTTATAGCTGACTAAACCATGTATTCAATCGTTATTAAAATTTTTCAGACCGTTGAGTACCCTTTTCAGAATAGAAACTGGCTACTTTTTTTCTCCATTTTACACCAAAGGGGCGCCGGGGGCCCACAACGTCATTTTTTGCTTATATGAGTTATATGAAAATTAGTTTAAGCGCTATCTAGATGATAAATTAATGGATCTTAAAAAATTTTTGCAACTATATTCTTAATAGCCAATATTAAAATACCACATGGCCCTTAACTTCTTATGGTATCTCCTTCGGACTGTGGGGGGCCCAAAATACCTGTTTTTGTAAACGTTTGACATTTTATTCCCCAATTTAATTAATAAAGGTCTTGACAAATAATGATAAACTTATCCCTTTGTATCTATATTCAAATGAACAGAAGATTTGAAATTGACATCTTACCTTGAATGGGCCCTGGGGCCCTTAATAACATTTTTTTGTTGCTTTTTTGAGCAATATAAAAATTAGTGAATACATTACCTACTGAGTAAATGAGTGTATCTTAACCAAACTCTGTATACAAAAATGTGGTAGCCCATATAAAATTACTTAAATGCAATGAACTTCTAATGTCATTTTTTGGGAGCCAGGGGCCCATATGTCTTTTTTGTAAATGATTAAGATATTTTCCCATTCATTTTTGAACGATCTCGGGAAATATAGCCATGATGTGAAACTGAAATAAAATGAACAGATTTTGGACTTGACATCTTGCACCGAATGTGGCTGAGGGCCCTTAAATGTGCTTTCCCCCTATATCTATAAATATGTATAAGTGAATGTGTGTGTGTGCATGTCCTTTATTGCTGACTAAACCATGTATTCGATCGTTTTGAAAGTTTTGGAGACTATTGCGTACTCTCCCAGGAAGTTAACAGGTAACTTTTTTCGTCAATTAAACACACATGGGGTGCCGGTGGTCCATAATGTCAACTTTTGCTTATATGCGTTATATAAAAATAGATTGACCGCTAGCTACTTGGTAAATTGATGGATCTTAACCAATTTTTGTATTAAAAAATCTTAATAGCCTCTATTAAAATACTATAAGGTCCGGAATATTTAATGATTAATTCTTCGGGGCTGGGCGTGCCAATTGTCTTTTTTTAGGGGGGTGGTGGTGGTGGTTAATGTTAAGACATTTAGTCCATTCAAATTTTAATTAAAGATCTTGACAAATAATGACAAATATATCCACTATCATGCAAATTGAAATGAATAGGTGTTTTAGACTTTACATCTGGCACTGAATGAGCCCCATCGTGTCTTTTTTTTCTTTAATTAAGTTTATACGTTAGGTTTTGTGTAAAAGAATTGATCTTAACCAAAATTTAACAAAATCTTGGTAGCCCATATTAAAATGCTATAGGGCACTAAACTTCTGATGTAATTTACTTTTGGGCCGGGGGCCACGAATGTCTGTTTTTGGTATATGCATAAGATATTTTCCCCATTAAATTTTTAACAGTCTAGAGGAATATATCAATGATAAAACTGAATTAAAACGAACAGCTTTTTGAAATTGACATCTTGCGCAGAATGGGCACAGGGGCCCCTAAATGTCGTTTTTTCCTTTATATTACCTTTACAAAAATTAGTGTTAGCTTAAGTTACTAAGAAAATAACGGATCTTGACAATCTTAGTACATAAAAACTCAAGAGTCTATCAATAATTTCTATAAGGAACTGAACTCTTAATGTCCATTCCCTCGGGGCAGGCGTACCCAAATGTTTTTGTAATGCGCGTTAACAATTTAATTCCCCAATCAATTTTACACAATATTGAGAAACAAATCTTGAGTACAATGGCGATAAAAAAATAATTTATTATCACTTATTTTTGCAGGTTTTTGGCATAGTAGTTTTTAAAACATCACTCATTGTATTCTTAAATAGTCATTTTTACTGAGATCGTTTTGAGCTTATAAAAACTCAAGAGTCTATAAATAATTACTATAGGGAACTGAACTCTTTATGTTCTTCCTTCGGGTAGGCGTCCCCAAATTTTTTTGTAATGCACGTTAATAATTTAATTCCCAAATCAATTTTAAACTTTATTGAGAAACATAGCTTGAATACAAATTATCACTTATTCTAGAGCCTGGCCCTTAAATGTCGTTTTTTTTCTTTTTTTAAGCCTTTAAATTACTATTTTATTTGTCCATTTGCTATGAAACTTTGACTTTTTTCACACATCCGTGTAGGTTTTTGGCATAATTGTTTTTAAAAGATAATACTCTTTGGATTCTTAAATAGTCATTTTTACTGAGATCGTTGCAACGCACGACCGGGTCTGCTAGTATATTATATTTTGATAATTCAACTCAGTAGTAGAAGCGGCATGTTAATTACTCTTTTTATATATATGCAATAACTCTTACAATAAATATGAATTTGACTAACTCCTCATGCACATGTCTTATTTAAAAACTGAAAGCATATTGTTTCTTATACAGTTATTACTCCTTAATACTGTAAATACTCATATTAAAATTAAAACTAATTAAGTAACTACAAACGATAATTATAATCGTATCTTATTTAAACAGAAAAGTAACCACAATGATAGTTATGATACAAATATAACAGAAATTCATTCTCTTATCTCCCTTTAGGTGTCATTGTCTTCTTCGTTGAATGCTCTAACTTAACAGATTGTAATCAAGAGCATGAAGTTAAATTATGGGAAGTGATTATATTTTAATAACAATTTCCACATGTAATTACTAGCTTATTCAACGCTATAAGAAGTATCTGTATCTGAAATGTCTACTTAAATTACTTATGGGGTTTGACTGGCAACTGTAGCAAGGTATTAGTATAGTCGACAATGAAACGGTCATGATATTGGCCTTACTCTTACACAAACACATGTCATGCCGTTATTTTTTAGGGTAAGGAGGGAAGGTGTGGTTATATTGGGGTGGGAAGCAATATCTGTTAACAGTTATTAAAGTCAGTTAATCCGGTTAATATTATAGGCTTCTTTAGACCTACTCTATTGACTGGGCGCCTTTGCTCCACATTACCACGAACCGTTGACTCGTATAATGTTATCGATTTGTTGAAATATTAAAAAAAAATTCTTGTATGCATGAGAGCACTCATGTATGCAAACTTGATCTTGGCTTCAGTAATTAACACGAACTTCGGGCGAGTTGTTTTAAACGAGGCTGATTAAAATCTCATTTGCCTGTTGCTGGATAGACTTTCATTTTCAATAGAAACATTTACCCCATCAAAGAGGGTAAAGCGCTGCAAATAAAATTCGTTTGAAATTTCTTTCTCAAAGAATTCTCGTTGTTGTTAACCTGCATCTGAGACGGCGACGTTGTACTATCAAGAGTTAATCATTGCACGGAGCTCGGTATTCCAGCACTTTTAGACAGCTACTTTTTATCATTGCTAGGCGGCCTAGCCAAGAGCCATTGAGTTATCGAGACAAGTGGCCCTCGTTTTAACGGCAAGATGTTTGCCGACGCTGTTGTCATTATTGGGTTATATTTCCATGTCCGGCCTGTGTCCAGGGCATGAACACATTTCTTTAAAAAGCCACCAAGATGTCGGGTCCTAACTTCCTTGCCAGGCATTTCCCTCCTTGTTGCTTATCTCTACTTTAATTTGAACCCTGCACGTGCCAACCTTTGGAGCTGACAGTTAAACACTTGACAAAGAAAATCACATGCGTGTTGTGTTGATCAGCATTTCTTCCTCTAGGTGACTTTCCATTAAAATGTATCCAATATTTGGTGAGAGGATCCCCTAGTCAGAATGAACGTTGCGACATATCCTGAAAGTGGATCGTGCGGGGAGCGACGTGGGACACAACAAACAATGCTGGCCATAATAGCCAACCTCACGGTCGTCTCTTTGGTCATCGGATTGAAACGTGAAAGGGCAAGGGTAATGGCGTAATGCTGCTTTAAAGAGCAAGTCTATGATGCAATTTTCTTGTATCTCTACTTGTCAATGACACGTCTTAACATTTAGCTGATTGTCACCAAACATATCTTCAATGTCTGTGAACCGTGTGAGATGACTTGAGGCGTCATAGATGAACAAAAATGTGTATATATTTACTGGGGTTGAATTAGTACATAAAACAAACAAATGTTAAAAAAGTGACTGGTGGTTTTTGGATACCGAAGAAACATGAGGCATCCAATACTATCCGTAAAGACTGTGTCGTCCATCCAATTGAAGTTGTGTTGTGTCAACATTCGCTCTAAACCAGTAATAGGAAGGTTGAGTTTTTCCCCCTTATCATTTTTTTCTCTTTCCTTTCAGATACTGCTTACCTCCAGAACCGCGAGAAAGGCAAACCCTATTTCGTGTGTGCTATACAGAGATTTAACCTGGTATGTGAACCATTCATTATTTCAGTGCAAGCAGTTGTTTGTTATTAACAGAACTTACAGAACCGAGTCAAATAGCATATCATTTTGACCTAATTTGATCGCAACATTATTCCCTGAGGGGGAAACATTATCGAATAAAATAAGCCACCAATCAACGGCGTCTAGTAGAACTTTGATAAGTTTGCACTCCCCCAGTATACAGCACTTCACACTTTTACACGTTCTGAATTATTATAATCATTTATACAGTATAATATAGTATTGTTACATTGTCAGATACATTCTTCCGACTGTCATTTAGAGAATAATTTATTTTAATGCCATCTGACCCATTGAACTAATAATCCTGGTGTAGCCATTGTATTGTTGGTTAAGTCTTTGCCTTTGCGCTATGAAAAACCTCGTTTTTTATTCTGCATTGTTCTCTCTTCTTTACCAGACGAAACGGGATACTCTGATGGTGGGAATAAAATGGTTCTTTCGTCTGTCGGAGGTCCCTGGTAGTGTGTACCATCATTTGACCTTGGATAGAGAATTGCACAGTGAGTAAATTGTTGTTTGCCTACCTCTTATCCTTTCTGTCCTCAGAAGTATATTTTTGCCATAGACACTGTTTCTGAATTTTTCTCTCTCCCCACCCTCATTACTCTATGCCGACTTTTTTCTTGACACTAGAGTTGAATAGAGGTTCTCTCTCCTTTTGTCTCTTTCTCCCCCTCCCCCCACTCCCAACACCACTGCCAATGTTGCACTGTTTAATAAAGTAACATAAAATGACATTATAAAATCACTTTCTATTTTACACTTTGAGTCAACCATTCAGTCTTACTACATTTGTGCAAACTTTATTCTAAATCACACTTAAGCCTTCCATAAGCCTAACATACGTAGTAAAAGTTATTCCTTACAGGATTTGTCAAACTTTTGCACTACAAACTATATGATGCAAAAATGCATGTCAATTTTTTAAAGTTGATTTCCTTTTGGCTGGATAGTGATTACGAACGTTATATTCATTTTAAGTGTCTTAGCAGAGATCCAAGTGTTCGCACTTAGTTTAGACTATATATTAGTAACTCACTCGCATGTCATTGTCTAGTATATAACTGCTGGCTAGTGGCTCTATGAAAGTTGTCGTAAACACATCATTTTAATCCAGTGGTCGTTTAAGTAAGATGATTACTTGACCGGCTCGTCGTTTCACTCGTGTGGCGGCGGATACTAAGAATCCGCGTCCTATTCTCTAGTTAGTGAGCCACCTCAAGTAAGCATTGATTTCTGCGAAGCTCTGTTTGCATTTTCCAAACTAGATGGATCACGGCGTGACGTCATTTACCCCCCCTCCCCCCATCTTGAAAGCGCAATCTTACCAACAGCAGTCGGAGTCGTGTTCCGGAGTCTCACCAACATCACTGGGCAGCCGGGCGTCATGTGTATTCGGGCCGCCACTAAACGAACCGTTGTCCATAGAAATCCTCGAAATGCTATTTACTCACCGTTAGACGGGACACGTCTTTACACAGGATCTGCAACCAAACCAAGAGAAGCAGAAATATTGCTTTTACCTCCCCTTACCCGAGTCCATTTATTTATCAGGGATACAAGGGGCGCAATGTGGAAATGCCCGGCCTACTCTCCGATTGTCTGGTAGAGATGCCTTGAGTTAATGACAATGGACAAATACGAGTCAGCAATTATTTGATTATTTGAAACAACGCTACGAAATATAAGACGGTGACAATTATGGGCAAAGCCGACATTGCATTAGTTGACGATAGTTACTGATATTGTATCAAGCAAACGGTTCCACTATTATGGTCTTAGCTCTACGCAAGAGCAGCCTCCCGGTCTCGCTTTTAAAATTATCTTTATACTGATCCGACCCGCGGCGTAGCATACGACGCAGAATAGCTCATACATAGTGCACAGAAAGGTGTAAAAGAACGGACACAACCAGCAGCACGAAGAAATCAGAACAATGCGAGTGAATGTGGTTCACATGGCTGGCAAGCGAGAATTGTGCAGGGGGGCGGGGGCTGTAGCTCAACCCGCATTGCGCATGTCTAGAGACCAACGATGGACAGGAAAGGGAGGGTTTGCCTGGTGTATTATATATATATTTAGATGTACAGTAGACCGTAGTTAAAAACGTAAAGTAACTCCCGACATGGTTTTAATTACATACTATTATTACCAGAAATATTGTACATTAAAATATCTGTACGTTAGTATGTCTGATCAAATTTATCTCAAAGTTTAAAATTCACTTATTGTTATTAATCACTAATTATTACAATTTTAAAAAAAAAACAATAAAAAGTTTGAAAAATGTCAAAGAATCTATACACATTTCTCCCATTTTCTAAAATCAATTCTCTGCCCTGAAAGTACTTTTTTCCCTCATATTATATTCCCGAGTTCTCAGGACATGATACAGTTCATTCTTTTGAAGGAGACACAATTATTAAAAATATTCCGTTGTTTTAAAGGAGCCATTTTTTCCCCCATTGGCTTGAAAGACTTTGTAGGTTGAATGGGAAGGTTGTTTTAACGTTTGTTGTAATTATCATTGCATGTACAGCATTTGGCCTTCTGTCCCTTGACGACATTTTAGCATTCTCTCCCCTGAATCCCTCTCCTACCGGTTGCCCGTATAAATTTCGAGTCGGGGTTAAAGTTAAAGAGAGGCGAGTGTGGGCCTCGTCTTATCATTGTGATCCATCTAATTGAGAGCAGGAATTCCGTGACTGAAATAGTGGCATGTGCCGATACGTGGACAACAAAGGATTGGGAGCTGGGGGTGATTGGGGTTTGGTGGACAACCGGGGCTGCCTGGTAAAGTTTGGCTTACGAGACACGTCCTAGAATCTCTCTGTGTTGGTCGGGATAATCCCCATTACTGAGGAGGGGGAGAGGTCTTTGCCATGTTCCTGTAGGCGAGTAGGGTGTCCCGCGGTCAACCTTTATTCAAAGTCACGGTCACTTCTGCAATAGCAGAATCAGAACATGTTTAGTATGATACTACGTAGTCTCATATTCGGTTACAACACTGTGTTCAAAGACAAAATGTATCCGAAAGCATATTTTATTTACAATGCTCTGCTGACAGAAGAAAAGAGTTAGCTACGAAAATTGAAAATGTGAATTAAACTATACTCACTTTTTTCCAATTAGTTCTCTCCTTGATTCAGTTATTGATTTCGATTTTCGATTTTTAAAGTCCAAATTTTATGTAATTGTTAAGTTCCATAGTTACTATTGCAAACACTTACAAGATAAAACAAATACATTTAAACTAGAAATTAACAAATCTTTTTATTTAACAGGGAAAATGCAACTTAAGAACGTAATTTAAAAAAAATAATTCTATTAATGTTTCTAAAATGTCATATTGTATGGTTTCAATATGGTATGAATAATAAGTTTTATCCCCCCTCCCCAATATATTTTGATTTAAAACTTTAGAACTTTAAAACTTTTAAACCTTCTAGTTTTGTGTGTCACCCTGTGTATATAAGCAGTGAAGGGTACAGGCGTAAAAGGCATACGACTGGGGACTGATTGGGTGAAATTTCATTGATTATGTCGGATTGTGCCCATCTCAGGTTTTATAGGTCGGATTAAGTTATAAGTCAAATATAACCATCGCTATGTATTTTTAAATAAAAGAATGTGAGTTAGTAAATGACAAGATAACCCGCGCCGTAGCATACGCCGCAGACTTGCTCGTCATAGATAGGGCAAAGAACGGAAGGGGGGGGAGTGAGAGAACGGACACAAACAGCAGCACGAAGTAATGAATAAAAAAATCATGTTAAGCCTGATCCCTTTTGGAACTCAGGACGTGTTAGCGCATTTTCGTATTATGTATCAGTACTTATGTTAGATATCAGCATTATGTAGTTATCAGTAATTGTGTTTAGATTTTAGACATATTTTTATGAATTTTCTTGTGTAATGAATATACCTGACATTTTTTTTATTTAAAAGTCATTTCTTTACATTTAAAAAAAAAATATTTTCTCTTTAATCTAACTACAAGTCACCACAAATGATGACGTAAAACTCTCTAAACTTTTACACATATTCTAATGACGTCAACTAAAAAAAACCACTAATTCTTTTGCACGCTTTCGCACCACTCTTCAATGCTTGAAAAACTATGTATTCGACTTCCGGCAATGGCGGCCGTTCCCTGCGCTAGTGTTACCTCTCGATTCGAAATATTTTTTGGTAGTTTTAACGGGTTTTTTTAACGGATCGAGTAACTGAGTGTTGATGCACAAATGGCAGGTCAGGACATACAAAAAACATATATACCTCATGGGTCTAGGACTTATGGATGCTGAGATCAAGGGTGATGACGGACGGACGGATGGACAAAACGGGTGCAATAGCGCATTCGACTTCTCGAAAATGCGCTAAAAAAGTGAGTTGACGTGGAGACATGCTCACAGCGGTTGTTGTTACCTGCTAGTGTTGTTTTGGTCCCAGGTCCTATTTTAGTTTCAGTTTTTATTTCGTGTTTTCTGTAATAATTTTAGTTTTAGTCTAGTTTTAGTTTTAGGCCCAATTTTAGTTTTCGTTTTAGTTTTCGTCGACTAAAACTAAAACACCAGAGTTTTAGTTTTCGTCTTATTCATTTTAGTTTCACTTTTAGTTTTAGTCTTGTAAACACCTATAACTAATAACATCATTGTTCATGACCAATGGTTGAAACAGATTGAAGCATAATAATAGTAGTCACTGAGACTGAGTCCATTCACTCCATTGTCATATAAATCACACTATCACATTGTGTTATATGTCAATGCCATGACTCAATTTTTGACTATGTTGTAGACTTGCAGTGCATGTTCAAAAAAAACAACAACAACTAAAAACGTAATAACAATAAGAAACCAAAAACGTAAGCCGAAATTAAAACAAACTTATGTTTATTTTAAGACCTAGAACTCAGAACTAACTAAATTAAGTAACAACAGTTCACTTGAAGAGTGAAGACTAAACGTCAAAACAAATGACTTTTCAGCTTGAGAAAGACCCGTTTTTCAAGACTCTGATTAGTCCTGTTTCTTTTCCCAGTTGTCAAATCACCACAAAGAGAAACAATTCTCTCCACGTAAGCCTCCTAAGCTGGTGCATTCAATATATCTAAAGTAGGGCTGCGGAAATTACTGATTAATTTCTCGATTAATCCGTAAAAAATTTATAGATTAAAATTATTTTAATCGATAAAATAGTGATTAAATTGTAAAAGTTTTTTTTAAAAAACATTTTCGATTTATTAATAAATAATTAATAATGCTTTGTTTTTTTACGTACAAACTTCTCCATTTAAAAAAAAGACTCTAAAAGTGTAAACTTTAAAATAACCTGTTTTATAAGGACAATGATATAAAAAGAAACATTGTTTTTAATTAATTAACAATAACAAAATTTAAATTCATTGACATTTTTTTGAACTGCTTGTATTTAAATATATATCTGCTAACAATATTATATTTTTAAATT
>MUZC01000914.1:96093-148245 GCA_002072015.1 Radix auricularia
AAAAAAAAAAAAAAAATGGGGCAAAGAACAGGCAGAAAAAACATTTAATTTTGTTTCAAAATTGTTCCATATGATAACCACTATACTACGAATCATGTTATTCTGTGAATGAACAACGCAAATGAACGCAAGAAGCATTGTTTCCACAACCCACCCCACACATTTTTAATCTTTTGACCCCATTGGGGGTCATTTGTCATTCTCATTTGCACATGGTCGTTTACGTGAATTATATACAAAGATTCTCTCGTAAGTTATAGCACTTTGAGAGAAAAAAAGGAAGAATCCTGTCGCGGCGCTCTTGCGTTGTGCTCAACAGTTAAAGCGCGACTCTACAAACCATACTCGACTTAAAATCATTGCATATCGATCTGATCACCACTGGCATGACACGAATCGATTCTATTATTCCGTCAATCTCACTTCCATAATCGAATCACTCACTCACCAAATTCGACCTATCGATCGTCTCACCGCCGGGGCGGGTTACTAATCGACTCACTTAACTCACCATCCATAATGACATATCGATTCGCTCATTCACTAAATTCAAGATGTCTCTCCAAGTGCATCCTGACATTTGGCTTTTCCTCCCTGCTGTAGTTGATAGATGTACACTGCTAGTGTGCAATTAGATGTAGGGTCCCGTCTATTGCCAGTAGTTGTGAGCGTCGACAGAAAGCCCTTACGTGCCGCACACATCTTTTGGTTTCTTATGACACAGATAGGGATCGTTTAAACAAAGTTTTTTTTTCCCTTATTTTTTTTTAAATAGTTAAATCAGCACAGAAGTTATACAAATGTCATTACTATACATTTGTAAGCTAATATGTGACAGAGTTAATTACCGACTAGAAGTTTTTAGAATATCATGTATAGGGGAAAAGGAGGATTGGGTAGGTGATCATGTCTAATTTAACACTAGAATCTCATTCTGGCATCCTGACACGTCGCCTTCTGGAACCATCCATCAAAATGTGTCGTGTCACACAAGCCTGTAGTGATGAGTGTCTCTTGATGATGCTATTTTGATAACATGAGGGGGGGTGGTGGAACACTCGATGTTGGGTAACCATAGTGGATTGGGGGTTTTTGGTGGTAAAATGTCCCTGTTTTGTTGAGTTGTCAGTGACACTTTATAAATAACACAACTTTCGAAGTGACTAGAGACCGGCTTGACTGAAAGACTGGTTGACATTAAAAAAACTGGGTGTCTGATGTTAACCTCATGATAGCAATGAAAAGAGATGCGCCCTGCTTTAATCTGGACCAGATCTCCTTAGTTGTTATATATCTAGAAGTGCTCGCAAGCAAAGATGTGGTTACATGGGACGTACCAAACGTAAACGCGGTCTACATTATTGTCTTAAAATACTCCTAAAAATAAGAAGTGGGTGTAAAAATTTTTTTTTAAAAAGGACAATACAATTTACGGACTGAACGTTAAGAAACGGTAAATAAAGCCAAATTAACCTTGACGATGAAACAACGATAAAAGGAAGATTTCTTCCTCACTTTAGGTAAGCTAAAAAATTAGCTTAGAGTTAAGTAGTGCAAGAAATTAAATAGGGAAAATTGGTCTAATAAAAAAAATTGATAAAATTGATTACCAATACTGTTTTAAAAATATAAGAGTGGAAATACTTAGCGGGCTCGAAACATCCGAGTGAAGATGACGAGCAGTGACGATGGTAGAAGACGGGGCATGCCTCAAATAAAGATACAATGTAAAGCGAGTGAAGGAGAAACGGCAAACAAAGAGAAAAGTTACTCCAAGGTAGATCAATACTGTTGTAGCCCTTTCTCACCCTCTGTACCAGCAAGGCCTGTCGCGTAGGACAGAACTGAAGCAAATCGTTGCTGGCACAGTTTGCTTGTAGATCGGTTTGGCCCAACGGGGCCGTACTATAACCTCTCGTGCCGGTCTGACTCGAAAAGATTAAGTGACAGGGGCTCTCAAACGGGTCGTGTTTGCTCTTGTAGTAGACCCAAACTTTTCAAATAGACAATTGATGTGTAAAGTCATCCTGCGCCAAGGTCGTAGTGTCTGACAAACCTAACTCCGGGATCTATACAGTAATATCCAAGCCATGGATTTTGTAGACATACATATTGTCTAAGTACTTATCAAGAGACAAAGTCCGTGTGGTGTCAGCTAGGTTAGGAATCCAGCCTCTACTGGACACATTGATCTCACGGTCCCACTTGTTGACTGTTGGTATTGACAGGATCAAGTTAACTGGGGAGTTGGGTTGCTGGGTGGATCCTGTCTGTCCTGGTTTGGTGTTGGATGGTGGGGGCAAGGCCTGCTTATAGATTAACATACAATCCACTTATACTGGCCACTACATACACCAGGCACCTCACATACGAGACACACTACACATACCATGCAGATACAATACATTCTAGACACTCTTACACACACCAGACTCTAAACACATACAAGACACATCAGTTACCGCTAATACCTCTCTAAATATACATGTATTACCAACTACACATACTGAAAGCTCCACATACCACTAATTAAAGTTACACATCCAACTTGCCTACCATTCCAGACATTCCCAGCACATATACCCACCCCAAAAACAAAATAAGGCACATAAACACTTAAAATGAACATGCAAAATGATACATACCAATACGCGAATACTCATATAACACACCAAACCTACTCACATATAAAGAGATTTGTACTTCACCTTTACAAACTGTACAGACCTTTAAGGTAGGAGACTCCATGTCTGGTACCGACACTGAATAATTGATGAAACGCGTCTTGTTTACAAGTAGCTAAGTTTGTTGGCAACACCAAATCCTTTAGTAAACGTGAATATGTAAAAGGTAGCTTTTAATTAGATTCTTTGATACATGAATGA
This sequence comes from Radix auricularia, assembly GCA_002072015.1. NCBI lineage: Eukaryota > Metazoa > Mollusca > Gastropoda > Lymnaeidae > Radix > Radix auricularia. The sequence goes on from MUZC01000914.1 coordinate 98,979, forward strand.
GTAATGGATACTGACTGATGGAAAGGTATGAACTGGCTGGTAATTAGGTTGGTGACCCTGGCTGGTGGGTAGGTAGGTGACCTGGCTGGTGGGTAGGTAGGTGACCCAGGCTGGTGGGTAGGTAGGTGACTCTGGCTGGTGGGTATGTAGGTGATCTGCCTGGTGGGTAGGTAGATGACCCTGGCTTGTGGGTATGTAGGTGACCCTGGATTGTGGGTATGTAGCTGACCCTGGCTAATGGGTAGGTAGGTGACCCAGGCTGGTGGGTAGGTAGCTGACCCATGCTGGTGGGTAGGTAGCTGACCCAGGCTGGTGGGTAGGTAGCTAACCCAGGCTGGTGGGTATGTACCTGACCAAAACTGGTGGATGAGGGTGGTCTTATTCCTACTGTTGTCAAATTAAGTTTAGTACATTTTTAAAAAATGATTTAAACATTTTGAACATTAATAATAAAACCTTATTGCCCGACGTACAAAAATCTGGAGTTCTAGGAGAGAAAAGGGGCCTCCCATGTTGAGCATCTATCAGTGCACACATATTTAAAAATATTTCACACCTCTCATTTTTCACCACTCCACGCCAGGTGTAAACTCCCCACTCTTACAATTGACTCTGTATTCACACTTTCTGGACCCCTTGTTGCGACAGTTGCAGATCTTTATTCCTATAGTACCATGCATGTTTTAAATGCTGACACTATTTTATCATAAGATCTATAAACTCATATCATTACAGTCCTATCACAATGTCTCCCGACCTCAAGCCGTGGTGAGCACGTGTGCGCATGTGAAACCTCGTTTTAAAGCAAATGGATAACAAAAACGAGCCTTTAGTCGAGGTCCTATAGAGTAACCAAAACATTCCCTGAATTAATTTACCCCGCTGCAGTGGTGTTGGGGGAGTTAAGTTTCACGCTGTGATCTTTGGTGTGTGATTAATAGGGTCGTCTTTACAAACCTCTGTTTGGTTATGGCTGGGTCTCTTAATGCTATAGCTCTTTGAGTCAAAATGAAAGGGTTGTTTATAGAGGTAAAGCTTGGAAATGCGTTGAATCTTTTGTCAATATCTTTCTATTGAGATTTAGTTAATTTTAAAAATGTAGTCGAATAAAAAGGTTTGCTATAACATGCAATAATATGTTGTTGATCAATATCTCTAATTGCAATATCTGTTGGTCTTTGTCCATGATGAGCGTTTATTTCTACAGGCTTCTCTTTAAATAACACTGTGTAACGAACGAGATCCTTTGTGTTCCTTGTCACAGCTTTATAAACATTCGTAAAATCTTTACCTGTCAACTGACAGGGATGGCTAGGACGTTATCACCACACGAGTCGTGTCATTTTTTTCTAGCTACAAGGACTTCATTCGTGGAAATTGACATCTAGAGTAATACGTCAGTGAAGAAAATTGGTGTTACCAACTTTCCGCAAGCTGCGCACCTGTAATAATAATTACTTTTACTGTTACTCTTTAAGGAATAAATCTTCATGGGTAAATGGCCACTAGTACTTCAAGCCATGGCAGGTATAATTGTCAGAAATACCTAAGAGTTAAATATATACAATCCTCTTCTAGGCTCTATAGAACTGTTTTATTAATTATCATTATTTTTTGTCGGCATGCAAGTGTTTATTTATCATCACTAGTAAATTCAAGGATTAAAACTTTCAATACATCAATGGTAAATGTCCACAAACTTCTAGCTGGTGAATATATAGCAAAGACAGCCCCCCCCGCCCCAGGATTATAACTTCTCAATACATCAATGTTAAATGTACACAAACTTCTCGCTGGTAATCGTGTAGTCAAGGCAGCCCCATCCAGCCTAATCATTACATCTAAGGTAGCTGTTGATATATTATATTGGTGCTAGTGGTATCAATGCCATCTGCCGTCTCCGCAACTCGTTACTTCCACCGAACATCCGATACACTGAAGTCCTTGCACATCTTTTTTCAAAGTAATCATCGCGACTGTCTGAACCTCTCGTCACCAAATTCCTATTGTGAGACGGGGACGTGTGTGTGTGTTTTATTTGCCCTTGCCTCTCGCTTCATTCTTTGACGTATATCTGATTCTTCACTGCCAGCAGCCTTGATGCAAGCCAGCTCACCGCTGACAGCGCTGCCTGCTTTCAATTAACATCTTGAACTTAATGATGAGCTGCTCTGGCATAATGTTCTGCAGATGTGGTTCTCAAAGTGTGATAAGATGGGACGGCTGGAAGGATCTATTGTGAAATATAGTAGGGGTGGCGGAAAACACCAAACCACACTGGAGTTATTTATACTTATAGCTTTAATTAGCTGACTGAAAATTACAGGATTGTCAAATAGATACTTTTGTTAAAAATTGCAAAATATTAACTATTTAACGGCAGCATAGTTCCCCTACTTTATATGAATAAAGGTATTATTATATCTTAATAAACTAGTACAGGCATATCTTTTTAAAATATTTTTTTGTTATTCTAATCCTAGATCATCATAGGGGGTTGTTTCCCTTGTAATTCTGGAGGTTTTTATTCTCTGTAATTTCGGGGTCGGCTTGAGCTCTCTGTTCAAATGGTTTAGTCTAGTGGTTTTTAATCTTTGTTTGATCGAACCCCAGTGGTTTGATTAGTCAGTCTTAAGTGTTAGCGGAGGTCAAGACACACACTTGATTCGTAATGAGACACCTCGCTTGGCCATCATTAGGAAGGGTTCGGTGAATGAGCATATGAAACTGTTGGGATTCAGTACCTCCAACAAGGTTAATAACCACTGGTTTAGTCAGATTAAGGGCTTTGCGACTTCAACATTATGAGAACCTCGGCTTTAGTGATGCGGCTGTTCTCGCTCTCCTTTCTATGTTGCTCTTGACGGCATTTTGGATATGACATCACGCGCACGCACTGCATCAGTTGTTACAACAACCACCAATCTCGCCATTCTACATAATGTGTGATGTGTGTGTGTGTTTAATAAAAGGTGGGGGTGGGTCGGGGGAGAGAGAAAGGACATTACAGTAAGATTTTCCATTGCTTAATTTAAGCTTTATCGCCGTGCTTTCAAATAGAGAATGAGAGGATGCACTACCCAGATAAACCTACAGCCCACATCCCTGGTCCTCAACTACCAACCCGCTTTATCTACATCACACTAATGGTGACCTCCCTTCCACCTCCTCACTTTTCCCCGAGCCCTGTGCCCTCCACAAACTCTCGACACGGCTGTAATCTCTCCTGCTCATCTAGGGCCGCTTAGTTTTGGTATAAACTTCCTGATCTGTGGACGATCGCCATCCTCTCACGTACATATACACACGACCGACGAGCGTTTTGACTGCAGAATAGTTTGGTTTATTTCTTTGACATAGAGTTCGCCGCGAGTATTGTTACCCTCTCTGAAACAATCTTCTTTTCTTTTAATTACCTTTATATTAGCTGTAAAAGATTATTTTTTTATATTGATTGATTTTTAAAAATACTAAAATGGACCGCACATAACATTGTAAGGAGAACAACATATGTTGGATGGGATACGTCTTACTTAAGATGTTGAGACACCCGAACAACAAAATACGTTAAATGTTTGTATATCTATATATAGGAAACAGTTTATAAGGATAGTAGAGTACTTTAAATGTAAAATACGTTGAATTGTACGATACCACCTACCATGCTGAGGAGTTAATTTCTGGTCTAAACGTAATAATTAAATTACAAGAGTACTAAGATATACAAATGTCGCATTAAGTTATACAAATGTCTTATTTTAACAACTCAAATAATGATTTCTTTGGTAAAAATTCAATGTCCCCCCAGCGTCTTATAGACACAAGGGTGTGACAAGAGTCAAATTAATTAGAAAGAAAATGGTGATCTCTAGTAAGGGAACAAGGAAATCTCCAATAAATTTGTTCGCTGTCTTCATTCTCGCTGTTGTAACAGTAAATCAATTACAGCAGGCTCTAACTCTAAACAATCGTGTGACTCCGTTGAATTAGGATGAGACAAGGGAGATCTATTTTTAAGCTTCAGTATTACAAATATTCACAGAAGCTATTTATATAACATTATTTTCGTCCCACCTGTTTAACAGGGGGTGGGGAGCATCTTCAGGAAAATAAACATAGATTACGTTTCAAGTGATAACGTGAATAATATTTTTGATAATGAAGCTCCCTTTCATACGTGGGCTTCAACGTTTTCTTGCCATAAGGAAAGAACGATCAACTCGAAGACAATTGTCAACCAGACATATTAATCGCGTGATTTTTGTAACTTTCTCTGGAAAGTGAAATAGGAATGCATTGCTAGTGATAGAAAAATTTATAATATTTTTTTACCATCACATAGTGAATGCAGCATGAGAGAATGCTTCATTTTTCTACCTCTTTCCTTTTCAACAAGATATGAAGACATTACGTATACTATACAATAGTGATTACAAGTACGAATGGCTTCGCTTGGCTGGTTTAAAAATAAGAGCCGGAACCGGAGAAGTTGACACGATTGGGCATACGATAACTTATTATGACGATCATCTGTCCTGAGTCCGACGTGGGTGGTACAGCAACAATATGGTTGATGATAGTTTTCTGTGCATGTCACCCCACCCCACTCAGATTGGNCCCCCCCCCCCCCCGTAGGAATATTTAGGTTACGTCGGTCCATCGAACAGTCACATGGTGTGTGTCCTTCGGCCACCAGCGCTGCCCGGATCAGGGGCCCCATCGATCGAGCCCGCCTCCAGTGACCGTTGGTTGTTGTGATGCTCATGTTATATCTGTAACATTAGCGCCGGCTCGTTATCTCCCTATAAAACTAATAATCGCGAGGTTGCCACGCCATTATAATTGCTTTTTTTTTTCTTTTTAATGAGGCCCAGCGAGGCGTTTTGTTCATTGCAAACGACAAGAGAACAGCAAAGTGAAACCTTTTCTATTAGCATTTTATAATTTCAGAACCGTTTGACTTATTTTGTCACTTCCAAATATTTAATGAATAAAGTTTTGATTGCATGAGTTTTGATGTCGATTTTGGGAAACATCGCTTTACTGCATAATGTGCAGGCACTTTCAGCCAGGACCTGACAGTAGTTTCAGCCAGGACCTGACAGTAAGTATCAGCCAGGTCCTGACAGTAAGTATCAGCCAGGACCTGAAGTAAGTTTCAACGAGGACCTGAAGTAAGTTTCAGCGAGGACCTGAAGTAAGTTTCAGTCAGGACCTGACAGTAAGTGTCAGACAGACTCAGAGTAGAAACTTTTGCATGTATGTTCAACAAAGGGACTATTGAGAAACATGATACACATTAAATAACACTAAATTTAAACAGGGCTTCACTTAGTGCGTTTCATAAGGTGTTTATCACTAGAGCTGGGTTGTCATAAATAAGAGCAGTGTGTTACATGAGCAGGACGACTCTGAGGATGTCTTCCCAGGAGGTCTGTGTACTGTGGTAACTCGTGGTGATATCATTAGTGAGTATAAAAAAGGTGGCTGGGCCAGACACTAGCTCATGGTTAAGTTAATAACTTACCGCAGTGCTGCTAGAAAACAAGTTTCTGGTGACTACAGCTACCGGCTTTCCATAACACTGTTTCTCGTGTGTAATGAGTCCTCGTTAAACCCAAGATTTTTCATTTTCATCCCATTCGGGTTAATTTACTTCAGTTGGCCGACCACGGCGCTAGCTTAATGAACGACTTTGTCTGCTGCATGTCAGATCAATAGGTAACAGGTTACAGAGGACATATCGGGTAACCTGTTACAGGGAACCAGTCTTCTTGTACAATAATGGCCTCAGTTGATTGTTAAGGCTTTAGTTACGGTAATCAAATAACATTAGTGACTTAGATGCACCTATGTTGAATCCAGCAATGAACATCTGTAATTTCATTCTCGCCTCTTTCATCTAGCACATAACCCTATGTAATTAATGCTTATCTGTTAAATCTAGTATTTCTTCTCCATTGTGGCAATTTTTCTTTGTTAAATAAATGCATCTTCCTCGCAGCAATGTACATGAAATTAATGTAAACGACAGTTTGTGGAAACAGCATGTGTGTTAGTGGTTTGTTTAATATAGCGAAACTGTCTAGACGCGGATATCAGTGGGGGCGGGGGAGGGGAGACGGTGTTTTTGTGTGTGGGGTAGGGGTGATTTGAAGTACGAATTGTTAAAGACTAGTTATATGTCCTCATTACTCATGTTAAATTGTTCTGATCTTTTGTTCTCAGCAAATTCATTAAAAAAAAAAACAACAACTGCGTTGGACAGAATTATTTAATTGGCAACTGGTCTTCAATTTTGATTCGTTTAATACACATGTTCCATAATTTAAAAAAAAATTAATATCTGAGAATCACATGTCGAGATCCCCCACCCCCTGTTAAAAGAAATTCGCGTAAATGCGTTTGTTGAAATTTATCGTGAAGTTCTTTGTTGCATATATATTTTTTTCTTTTCTTTGTATTTTGAAATTTTTAATGAGGAGAGCGTTCAGATATATCGACCACTCACCAAGTCCTATCATTAGATTCGTCGTGATTGCCCAGTAGTTACTAGAGCGTTAAAAGACTGTAGTTAACTTTATTACAATTGAATGTTTCTTTCTTTATCAGATCTCTTTGGTTTTGTGTGACTTTGCTGTCCATAAAAGTATAAGACATGGTTTAGTTTTTTTTATTTGGGTTCTTACAGACATACTAACAAAACACTGCCACCTTCTCTCCCCCCCACCCCTTGTTAGCACACGGATGCTGATTTATCGATTACAGCTGGCTGTGCCCACAGAGGCTTTTAACTGTCTGCAGGTCTGATTCAGCAATAAGATTGAATGTCTTTGCCTGTACACAGCGCAGTCATTGGAGCAGGAAGATGGACACTGCTGGTCGAGTCGTATTTGACACAACGACAGCAATGGAGATTTTACGAATAGTAACGGGCATGGATTTTTTGGGTATTAACTGAAACAAAGCCCCTAGTGGACTTCGTGAAATATGACAGTGGCCGTGGTGGGGGGGGGGGGTGGAAAAGTTTTGCACAACACCAATGAGACGGGTCAATGGGTATATTGAGGCCACATATGTTAGAATACTACACGGCTTGGAACATAACGTGTAACTGGATAAGTTTTATTATATTAAAAGTCAAGGATAATTTATTAGTGTAGTTGTAATATCAGTCAATAGAGTTTGAAAAAAAATATCGCTGGTAAAACAGTTATAGCGTGAATCGCATTGACATTGCAGTATTTGCAGGCAAGAGTATGTAGCTTCAGTTAAAATTGATATCCAGGGCCGGATTTAGTCTGGATGGGGCCTTTAGCCTTAAGCTATTTGAAATATGGAGGCTCTTTTGAAGTTCAGATATTCTGTCAGTGTCAAATGTGAAAAAATACGGGGGGTCACCAAGAAGGCGGAGACCCTGAACTATAGCATGTTTCGAAAATAGGTAAATCCAGCACTGATCTTATTTAGATTTTGTTGTTAGATCGACCTGCACCAGCAATATACCGTTGTTTCTATATGAAAATAATGTGTTAACCCGTGAATGTGAGTGATTTCACGCTAACTCATAGAGTATCAAGAAATACGAACAGTCCGGCTCAGTAATAAACACGTATGTCCCCTTCAGCTAAAACCCGTCTGCCAGACAACACCAATGTTATTGATGCTATCGTCTGCAAGATAATCCGATGGTAGCCGCCCTTATTTACGCGAAGAGCCGAGGCCACAACTCTTCCTATAACAAACAAGACTTCACTGAAGCGTGTGTTCTTTCCCTTTTCCCCTTGTTTCACTCTTTCTCCTGTTTAGCCGTGTGTATTGTTACACCCGTTACTAAATCATTGCCACCACCTGGTCTGCTAATTAACATATTCTGGCCCATAGCAGGCCTGCTGGTGTGTGGTCCTGCACTGATGTGAAATTGAGTAATTTATGGGCACAAGAGCGTGACTTAAAAGAAAGTAAAGAAACTATGGCTTTCTTAGGAAGTTTCTTGGATTTAATTTTTTTTTAAAGCTGGAAGTTATTATTTGGGGCACCTACTCAACTCGCATGAATATTTATGCGTTTTATTTGAGGAGATCAGAAGTGACTTTACATACATATATGTAGGAATCCTTGGAGTCTTTCTGACCCTCATCTTGAAGCTATCGATCTCAAATGAAACGATGGACTATGAGAAATGTTAATAGATCTGACCTTGGCCAAACATTGCTTGATGGGGTTATTGAGACCCATTCACCATGTTTATATACAACTAAATTCTCTGCCTCCTTTAACCTCCAGTTTCAGTAGGCCAGACTTATAAATCTCTGGTCCCTGACCTTCCTTGAGCTCTACCACACAGCCCTCCCCCTCCTTCGCTCTCCAGACACAAATAAAAGCAGAGCAGCTGATCGAAACCTGTTCATCGATTCCACTCTTAAAATCCCAGCTAGGGCTCCGGAGTAGCTATTTATTAGTGAACTAAAAACAATAAACAAAGAAACATTATACGTGGTACTGCATATAGGTTAGACCTAAATAAATAGTCATCTCCAGATTCAGGCGTAGGGTTTACTAAATTTAATTCGACTTAATGAGATTTATGTAATTTCATATCAGCACTCGGGATCCACTTTTATCCAACTTCCTTATCCCCACCCATATAGTCCCTTTCCTAACATTGGCCTCTCCCTCCCCTGTTCAACCCCTCCTCGACTACACCTCACTTCCTTCCTCGTTGCCCTAATTGCAACTTTCTCTGTTTTCATTGCCCCTTCCCATTTTCCTAATAAATAACTCATTGCCCTTCTCCGCAATCTCCTTAAGTCTCCCCTTTCCTCCCTCCCCATTGCCTATCTCCCACCCCTAATTCTCCTCTCGCTTGCCATACCTCTCTACCTCCCAATGACCCATCTGCACCTCAACACCACTCTCCTTCCCAACTCCCCTTGTCCCTACTCCGACCTCCTTAAGAAATCGAGCATTTATTAGACATAATAATATATTCGATGTAATAATTCTTCTCAAACAGCCACAGCAATGTCAAAAATATGTGCAGTGAAGATTGTATACAATTGAGAGAGATCACAACCTTCTTTAGAACGTATCAGCTCTGGAACACTTTGCCCCGTATGAAAGAACACGTTGCTTTGTGCGGGGCTGAAGGGGTGGGCGGTGGCTACGTTTATCAACGCTCTTATGTTCCCTGGCGTTTCCACCCGAAAAGCTGTTTCTCATTTAGTGGAATATTTCGCTGTTGGGAGGGAGCAACTCTACTGGCAAGAGGTCGGTTATCTCCCGTGGGTAATTTGCTCATGAATCACCTCCCCCTTTCCTTGTAATATCCTCAGGCTGACTGGTTTCAGTGTATGGAAAAGAAGAGGGAGGCAATCTTTTGTGTGTGCGTGTGTATGCCACTGTGTGTACATAGAACATCTTCCCATTCTTTCCATCTTTAAGTTATTAAAACTATCGAATCTACTCCCTTCTCTTTCTCTTTTCTTATCCTTCTCATCTCGCCTCAACTACCTTAGTACCCTCGTCATCTCTTTTTTCTCCCCCCCCCCTTCTCCATCTGTTCTATGCTCGTTCTCATATCCTCACGACCTCTGTCACAGACACACACATCTCTCTCTGCCTCACTCCTCAAATACGCTTATCAGCTCTCACCCCCTCCTCTCCGAGTTTCTATCTCCTCAGCCCCTCCGTACCCTCCATCTTTCCCCGTCGCTCCCTTGTATCAGCGTCATTATTTATCGACATCACTTTCGTTACCTTCACACCTTCCAACTTTTTAAATCGATTTCTCCATCTTCCCCACAATAACATTCTCCTCCGCTTCTCTTTTCCCGTCTCTCTCTTACTCTACCATATTTCCCTCTCTCCCGTTTCCACTGCCTTATAATCTCCCACTTCTTCTGTCTGCCTTTTCTAACACTCTTCTTCTTATCTCCTTGTTTCTCTTATCATCACCTTGCTCAACACCCTATGCCACTCACCCATACACACACAGACACACGACACCCGCCAGCAATAATATTGTATTAACCTACAGTCTCAGTACGTAAGCCTAGCCTTGCCCTGACCACATACTGTATACAACAAGCCATACATAAATGACATTTTCATCTTATAGCCGATCGAAATGCCTTGTTTTAAAGGTCACAATTACCAGCTTAGTTTTAGTTTTATGTTATGGAGCATCAACAACTAATCAAAGACTTTAACAAATACCAGCTGAAGTTCAACACGAAGCGGAAACGCGTCTAATAAGACAGTAAGAGAGAGCAGCTAGGCTCCATATGAAGCGTAAACACATAATATAAGAAGAAAGACCAGCTAGGTTCCAATGAAGCGTAAACACATAAGACAGAAAGACCAGCTAGATTCCATATGAAGCGTCAACAGATAATGTAAGACAGTAAGAAAGAATAATATAAGACAGTAAGACAGACAATCTGTTCCATAAGAAGCATCAACACATAATCGAAGACATAAACATACGTATAAAAAGTAATTCTATTTCAAAAAGCTCCCGCCAACACATCATAATGTATGACACTTAACAAATACCAGTCAAGTTATAAGTTACCACACTCCAACACTAAAACATAAAAAGGGTAATAAACAAATTCTAGCCTAGTTTACCATATGCCACACCAAATCTAAATATAGGAAAGAAATGTTAGGCTTGTTCTCTTTTTATTTTTTGACACCTAGAGTTAAGATAATAAGACAATGTTTTTCTAATCTGGGCAATAATTTTAACACCACCTTCTCGGTAGTAAAGCTCCTTTGAAAAGAATTGAAATAAGTCTCACTTGTGATTTCTGAAATTAAATGTAATGTTTTGTTGCTGTACTGACCTAACCAAGTAAATAAATAGCGTGAAAAATGTAATGTGTTGATAGTGAGTTTCAGGAATGACCCTAGGAGGCGAGTAGTTCGCTGTAACACCTTACTTTAAGGTTTTTGTTTGTCTCATTGTATGATGGGCGAACTTTATTTACTCTGTGATCTGCAAACTTGTGAAGGTAGATTTTTTAAAAAAAAAGTGGGTCACGCGCGACAACCGAACCTACTCTATGTAACTGTCACTGCCCCGTCCTGTGTTGACTCCCACCCCTCTCACCAACAATACACATTCTCGTCCCATTTTGCCAACATCATTAATTTGATGCTGCTTTTCGACGTTGTTTCAGGCCGTCAGCTTGAGGTCACCGCTAACATTAATATTGGTGAGAGACTCGTGGAGAAATCAATCCTTCTCAGTCACACTGGTCGAGGGTTTAAATAAGATTGATCTGGTTTCTTTCAGTATTTTTCTATAGCATCTTTTCATTTCTTCGGAAAAAGGGAGCGGGTAAAATTATTTCTTCCCGTCTTCGTTTGCCAAATGTTCATTTCAACTTCCAGCAATCATAACCCTGCTCTCATAATTTCTGACGCAGCTAAACATGCCCTGAAGTGATCAGAAAGGGAGGAGGGGGGGCAGACAACGAAGAATCATCTAATGAGTTTAATGAATGCATCCTTCTCTCGTGGTCCGTGTCAACGTGAGCTGTTAACTGTCGCTAATCGACTGTTACGTTCGTTATTTGTTACAGCCTTGGCCATAAGTTGACGTCATAGGACAGCCCCCACCCACCCACCCACACTTTTCCCTGCTCAGATTATTAATGGTAATTAAAATATAGAAGATTTGAACGCCTCAAATTCATTTACATTTAAAAAAAACAACTGAATAACCCTGAATGCTGTTTTCTCTTGTATTACGTGGTCACGTGTTTTGAGGTAGTGTTTGACAATTAATTGTCAGTGTGACGCCGGTCTTCGAGCTGACTGTCTGGTCTGTACTGTGGCTACGATTAAAAACGTTATTAAACGGCTTGTATAGATTTTGAAAAATTGTATGAGTCATTAACAGCAAATAAAAACTGTATTAAGGAATTATGGACAAAAACATTCAAGTATAATACTGTTAAAATATGGCAGCTCTAACGGCAGTTTGAAGATAACCTATAGCAGGAAAAGGAACTCTTGCCGAGAATAAGAGTTGTCAACACTTATTGTCCCAGTGCTATCTAGTCAATATTTTATTCCAGAGAATGTCTGGCTTCGGAAAGTTTATAGTTGGTTATACTTTGTAGCGCTTCTTTATCTTTTAAGTGGTGAAATTCGAATGCAACGGCAATGGATGTGTTGATTAGACGGTAACGGTGATCGCCTATCAAATACCAGAGTTGATAGTAATGGATTTCTACAATGTTTATAAATAAGCCGGGCACAAAAATAGGATGCATGAAAGGCCAGCCGAGCGGCCAGTACCCTGGAGCGGTTGGAGTTCACTGACTTGTAAAATGCAAGTCATTTCGAAACTTTGTTACCACGTCTTTAGATAGTTGTATTTAAATATGAAACCAACACTGTTGTTTCTTTTTGTATCCAGGCTCTAGCTCTGATGCAAGGCACTGTAACCCACCCCACCTCCCAGGACCATTGACCCCCACTACACACCCTCAGGGCTGCCTTGCCATTGTCTCTAAACAAAAGAAGCCTAATAGACCGTGCCGAGTCATCTCCAGGGCTGCCGCTGGGAGGCAATCATTGGGACACATTGTCACGCCGACGTCACGTAGTCTTCCAACAGTGGCCACCCGCAGTTGACGATCTGAGAGCGTCGCGAATGCTCGTCATTCCAAACACGAGTGATGCGCGGTATTCCCCGATAATAGTTGCTCCCTTACGCTTGTATTATCGCTTCATTGCAGCTTGTTTTGTAAAGGTATGCTTGCAGCATGGGCTGGGGTGGGGAGCAGGTGAGCACTGTCAGGTATAACGTGTGACGTGCGAGGGTCTGTTGAGTGGGTTGGTTGGCAGCTCTCAAACTATAACAATGTGGTTCTTAAACTATGAGGTGTGATATGCCTGGCATATCCGCCGCAGTGAAGCTCTCCTCAACACATCGATGGCGAGTAAGTTATCAATGGAACCACAAATATAGTAAACAACCCTTTCTCAAATAACACAAAACTTTTCCTACAGCTATAATGTAAAGACACCACCAACAATATTTTAGGATCCGTCGTACTAAAGGTATCACCTGTCTCTACCTGATACCGATACATAACATTCGTGGTAAACTGTAGATGTGAATGATCTTGTGGTGGTAAATGAATACCATGTCGATGTCTCGTTTTCGCCGTGAGGTAAGGCTATTTATGTAGCTGAGGAGATAATCGCGAGGAGCTTTAAACTCCAGGATTTTTTAGCGTTGTTTTTCCATGACCTGACTATTACCCTAAACCCCTCCATTACTCGCCTGTGTTGTCATTTACCTATAATACTTCAATCTTTCACTTGTTAACATGACTTGCTCACCAATAACAATTTCTAATGAGTTTAAAACACGTTAACTTATGTCTGGGACCGGTATAAATGTCCGTCCAAAACTAAAGTTGTCCCTGTATTTGCTTGGGACGGTCTGCCCCTAACGGTGATTTTTGAGGCACACAGCAGATTTTCTTGGGGAAAAAATCTTAGCTCATCCCTAGCAGCACTCACCCACGGCACTTTGTTTTGATGTTGGGTTTAAAGCCGTCCCTCGCTGAGCGCGTGTAATCAGTTTCGCGATTAGCGAATAAAAGTTCAGGGATATTGGGAACCACAAATATTGTCTTCATTAGTCTTCATGATACACGTATTATCCCATACTAGATGCCCGCGGCGCATCATACGCCGCAGATTTGCTCATAGAGAGTGCAAAGAAAGTGGGGGGGGGGGTGAACAGACTCAAACTACATTGCGATGAAATCAGAACAACGCGAATGAACCTCGGATGCGGGGATAACTGAGACGCATTGTTGATCTGGAAAAATGTGCACTGTGGTTACCTACTTGCCACCCCAACCCTGCACCAACCTAGCTTCGCAACCATAAACTAATTTGCATAACCTGACAAAGGCCACTCGCCAAGCGTATTCCCACTCGTCTTGTACTTGTTATGGTGATCGAAAAGATTGTGGACTATGAACGGGCACAAACAAAAACATTTAAAAAATAATAAAAACGTAATGTCTTAGCTGGGGATTGAACCTGCGTGTTAGGCGAATGTTAAAACCATTACACTATAAATTACATGTTATTTTGATGTTCCGAAAGATCATAGTGATTGAGTTCAATTCAACGAAATTTTGAATGTTTACTACTAGGGATGGGATGGAGCTGATGAAAATCCGCATCCGTCGGATTCGGATTTGGCAAATATAAATCCGTCGGATTCGAATGCGGATGCGGATTTGGTCAACACTTGGCTAAAAAAGGGAGGATACCAAGGTGTCAGTCCCGTGCCCCCCATAACAAGAAGGATTTTTAATCACAAAAATAAGTAATTCAAAAACAATGCATATTGAAGTTTAAAAAGATAAACAAAATGAATGAATTTAAATGCACCAAAGTAATTTGAACCTAAATTTAAAAAAAAACAAAAACAAAAAACGGTTAAAATCAAGTATAAAATTAAAACTATTTGACAAACAACATTTAGCGAAATTAAAAACTAAGTTCTTAAATTGGAGAGGTATGAGAGTTTTAAACAAAATTAAAGATACTATTTATTGTCATATTCACATGAAGCCTCAGAACTTGAAATTAATTAATGGCAGATTAAACATCAAGAACACCAGTTTCTCTGCATTGTCTGGCAGTAGTCTGCTGCGACGGTCATCTATTCCGAGGTTTAGAAAACTCGGATGAAAACAATTTCGTGAGAGGGGTGTATCTAAAAATACGTTCATGATTAAATACGACGTCTAATCTATGGACAGCTGAGTAAGGGTCTAGGAGTTTAGTTTTATCTGTTTTCTTTATTTCGGGTTTTCGAAAGTCTCTAGTTTTTTAAAAAATTTTAGTTACAATTTCTACGGCCGTGTGTCATCTGAAAAGGGTAATTTTACAAATTCGAATCCGTCGGATTTTTAAAAAAAAACCGGCGGATTCGAATTTGCTCAAAAAACGTCGAAGTTCGAATGTCGTCGGATTCGAATTCGAACTTCGTCACATCCCTATTTACTACCTTTTCTTGCAATCTGATTGGTCGGTGGGGTCAGAGGTCAGACAGCTTCTTGTCCTGCATGGTCGGACCACGTAGAAAATTATATATATAGATATTAAAACAATAATACGTATAAGACATAATAATTGGGCTGTCAAGCACACGCAGATCTTTCACACAACCACTGCTTCCGAATAATACGGCAACTGGTTTGCTGTTGAAGATGAATGGGTTCACAACACAATTAAGAAGGCTCATGTTACGATTGTCCTCTGAAGAATTGGCGCACTATCTCCGCATGGGGAGGGAGAAAGAAACAAGCTATGTAATAAAGCCCCCATAGTCACAGTGAGTAGCACTTATAGTTTTATTAGAATTTTTTTTGCCTTTGACTTGCAGTCTTTAACTTTATTTCTTCTATTCAAAAATTGTACCTTGATAATTGTTTAATGATGACCACAATACAGTGTTCTTTTGGACTTAACAGTTAAGTGTCAAGTTCAACGAAGATATAAGTACATTAAATCCAAGGACAAAGACGCCGTCACAAGTTGACAGCTGATGGTGGTGACAAGTGATCAAACACCGTTCACTCTGTGATATTAGATGTATGACTAATGGGGGAGATAGGCAGATCGATACTCAGATTGCAATACGCGGAAAACATCCATTTCGTTTGACTTGAGGGAAGGGGGGCATCTGTGTTATTCGTTTTTAACGGTGGATTGTGGCCCTTGGAAGAATCCTGAAAGGTGATTGAAATCGTATTGTGTTATCTAGATGTGAATGGTTGGGTTCAATACTTCGTGATTTGGTTTACTAGGGAATAATTTGTTTTAGATGTGGCGTAATGTGGTACCTAGAACGTTTTTAAAAAATAATAAAGATCCTAAGGTAAAATTGTGAGAGTACAACAGGTGATGTTGGGGGATTCGGTAAAACTCTGAAAATCTGTGTTGTCGTTAATTATCTTTCTTAATGATGGGTTAAGAGGACATTTTTAAATATGTGGTATGAGTTAGAGGGGGGTGTTTGAAGATGTTTTGAAGTCAAAGATGGTGTGGCGCTGAAAATAAAATTCACTCTTAAGTTAGTGTCTTCAATTTTGCAATAATAACATTTCAACGCAACGCCCCTGGTGAGCCACATTCCCGACAACAGAGAAAACCAAGGTTTTAAGACGAATCTCCGTCCTTTCATATCATCAACCCTGATCCGACATTATAGGCACCAGACACGGGGGAAATAATTTCTTTCTTGCCAAGAGAACGCCATCGGACCCCGTGGGGGAATCGCAGCTGAGACCCATCCACAGGCCCGGAGACGAGTTTGTACTTGGTGGTGGTGATTCTCCTGTGTTGGGCCTTGTATCCGGTGTCACACAAAGGGTTGACTGGAACTCAAGATGGAAGAAAGACTTTTATAGTGTCTTCTGTTGTGTCAGATAATTTATATATTTTATTATCCATCGAGAATTCACTCAGGTTATTACATACGCGCTAATAACAACCCGATTTCTTGTCACCATCGTTTCAGATATTGCGGGTATAAATAGTTGTATCGTATAAATTGGCGTGCACGATTAAAGAAAGCATAACATCTTCGTCATTTCCAGCATTTGTGATAATGAGCGTGCGCTCTGAGTGGTTAACAAATAGCCTGAAGCTTTACGAGTTCTTCTAATTAGAAGATTTATTTTGTAGTTGTTGTGAACCTAAGTATTTGATCGCCATCTGTAGGTTCCGTTTATTTACTTAACACACCTACAATACAGATCTCGAAAGTAAAGGAGATACGCTAGTGTGTGAGAAGAACTTCTAAACCACATCATCAACAAAATTTCCTTTAGGCCAAGACCTAACGTTTAATTAAGACACTCGACTTGTGTTTACGCATCCAGTCTTTGCATAAGCGGCCAATGAGTAATATTAGAAAAAATGTATGAATTGCATCCATATATTTAACTTAACCTTGAGTTGTTTATTAAAAAAACAAAAAAACGAAATAAGATAGAGCGGTGAAGGGGTCGCCGGCCCTTGTGTTGAGACGCTGGCCTCTTAGATCCCCGTTACGACGGCCCACTATGTTTGTAGCACGCCGTGACAAAGGAGGCATTGTGCCCTTGCCAAAATTTGATTAGCCCCTGGCCATCGTGAGCAGCGTGCACGACTCTCGGTGGGACGCGATGGCTCTATCAACAGCAGGGCAGGCGGCTCGGGCCCTCGATGCGAACATGAATATTTGATTACGATAAGTCATCGTATTGTGAAGGTGAGGCTACCACAGGGCCTCTCAGATTACTCTGACTGGCTATAGGGATATTCAACGTGAGTGATCAGTCGTAAAAATCTAACTTTATTATTATTTTATAGAATCCATTTCCTCTTTGTTTTAAGATTGTAATTTATCTTACATAGTTAACATTTTTTTCTCCATTACCGGTTGCGTCATAGTCGTGGCTTGGAACCAAATGCTTGCCAGATATCTGGGTCGGACTCATTTAAAAACTCAGATCCGACATAGTCCAAAGAGGGATAAATTATCATTGACATTGTTGGATATTCACTTGCCAACAGTGATTTAATAACAAACTCTTTTTAGGCTAGGAACCTAGTAGCTCTGATTTTATTCGGCGACTAAGACGATTGTTTGATTATTCCAATTTTAAAAAAAAATTGTTCGTATGATTTTTGTTGCCGTTGCCCATGTGAGCCCGCGTGTGTACTAAATTGAGCTCACTTACTGAGCACTTGCTGTCTACCACTTGTCCTCACTCACGTCTGTATATCGCATCGGCTCCCTTAAGACTCGGCTTCAAAGGAACCCCGGAATATCGAGAACAGACGAGTATTTCATTGGAGTGCCCTGTTCGATTCCCAGACGAGCACCCGGGAGAGTGGTAGTCGCCAGGCCCCTTTACACCAATTACCATTTGTACATAGTCGATACGCGCATGTACTGTCTTTCCTTTCCACTTCCAAGACGGCCTGTGTTCAACCAAAGACACGTGCATTTTCTGTCACGAGATTCAAGTTAAAGAATACCGAGGTTTCATTCTTCAACCTAGACAAGTATATATAGGACAGCAGTCTTCACAAGCTATACCGTCCACACGAACAGACCGTGAACAAAGCATATTCATTCAAACTACTTTATCGAGCCAATAGTCAATATTGTATCTCGTTGACATCTTTTGTTGTATCTGCACAATAAAGTACATTTAATTTAATTCAGCTATTTAATTTCCAAACGACATTCGAGATGGGATCGGGAAAAATATAATGAACCCCCATATTCATTATTAGGGGCTCAACCTTGTTCATTAGTTAAATTATTTCAAAATATGGTTAAAGAAGCTACAAGAAATGTATTAATACATTATACATTGATAGAGACACCGATTCTTTCCAACTTTTTGTTGAATTTACTGAAATCATTCAAGTCTTGATTCAACGGCCAAAATGAAGGCTTTAAAATAATTGTATGAATAAAGTAGTCCACTCAATCTTGAGAAAAGAGAGAGAGAGAGAGAGAGAGACGGGAGGCTGAAGGCGTTTCTTGACGAGTGTCGTGTTGAGAAAATAAACCTGTTTGTGGGGATAAGAGCCAACAATAAACATTGCACGGTGTCGGAATGTGGTGCTATGTCATCGATGTGCCGTCGGTGGACTCTCACCTCTGTAACACAGCTACGGATGGCTCGCTGGCTTTTAATGTCATATGTTGTCGGTGGAATCTAATGAAACTCGATAGAGAAAAAAAACAGCGAAAGGGAGTCTGACGTCATCTGAACCCTTTTTTCCTGAAAGTTATGCCATATCTGAAGCAATAAAACAGCGATCGGTCTGGGGGTGTGAATGTTACTGAAATGCATCTCTACAATCATTAAATTATCGTCTCCCCCACACCCCATCCAACACTGATCTCATTTCTTACACCCCCTCACAAACCACTCCAGCACCGCCTTTTCACTTTATTTGGGGAGGCGTTTGCCTGTGTGTTTCCCGTGGCTGCGAAGCAGATGAATCCCAGATTGAGGCATGTGGGCCTAATCAAATGTATTACAAATCGTCGCTCTTCCTCTTTACCACTTGGTCAATCACACCCCTCCCCCCCCCACCAGTGTCAGCTTGGCCAGTGAATGGGAACACGTCTCGTACCAGTGGTTAATACATCTTTAAATGATGGGCTTTGCAAAGGATGGATTTATGATCTCTTCAGTTCTCCCATGTATCACCTCAGCTTTATTTATA
Source organism: Radix auricularia (assembly GCA_002072015.1). NCBI lineage: Eukaryota > Metazoa > Mollusca > Gastropoda > Lymnaeidae > Radix > Radix auricularia. The sequence continues at coordinate 118,269 of MUZC01000914.1, forward strand.
ACACATTCCAGTGTATTTATTACAACATCCATTGTAGTTTTTTATGACATAATATTAGCTTTATGTATTAAACCATTCTAGCTTTATTTATGCCATTGCCCGAGTATTTATAACTTGATCCAAGCTTTACTTTGACACTGCAGGCTCATATTTATAGGTAATCATGTATTTAAGCTATGACATCTTGCAAAAAATGAATTATAGATGTAATAAATGTACAAATTGGGATATTTCAATCGAATTTAAGATGCAAGCTTTACTTATGAATTTTTAAAGATAATTAATTACACTACTGTTTATCATGTATCCGGTTTTTAAAAAAATGTTTGAAATGTCTTTCACACTAAAAACCTGCATTAATAGGATTTGTTTTCTGAGCCCGATTGTGTGAATTCTTCACATTTCCAAGCATTTGTTATGTTTAGTGAGCAATTTTAAATATTCTCCGACTTAGTAATTGGGAGCTTACAAAATTATTTTTAGTGGGAGCTTACATAATTACTCTTAGCGGAGCTTAGTGCAGCTGATGTATAGGGAGCTTAGAGCAGCTGATGTATAGGGAGCTTAGAGCAGCTGATTTATTGGGAGCTTAGAGCAGCTGATTTATAGGGAGCTTAGAGAATCTGGTCCTAACAGAAGGTTGGAGCAGTTTTATCGGGAGCTTATAGTACTTGGTCTAACGGAGCTAAGCTTTGCCCAGGAGTCCAACAAGTTCTATGATGACAATGTGAGATATTTCCTTCACCATATCCTCCGTTGTTGTTACCTACTCACCTTTCGTTCTCTTCCTGCTTTTATTTCACTGACTTCTGGTCCATTTCCGTCCTGAGATGTGCAGACCATGTGGTTACCAGCATCAAATAATATATGTTGTATGTGGGGCTGTGAGCGCTGAGGTGTATTGGGGAGTTGGTGTAAATTGTAAACATTATGTTTACAAAACTCGGGGTGGGGGGTGGTGGTGCTTTGTATTTGGTTTATACTGCCAGGTATATCAATTGAAATTAATAAAAGCAAAATTAAATGATTGAACCAATGAAATTTTTATTAAAAAATTAATTATTTTATTGTCCCGAATCCTTACGCATTGTTGGTTCCAGAGGATTTTATTCCATGAATAATGTTCCTGTTAGTAAAATTGTTATAAGTTGGGATTTTATTCCATGAATAATGTTCCTGTTAGTAAAATTGTTATAAGCTGGTTCCAAAGGATTTTATTCCTTGAATAATGTTCCTGATAGTAAAATTGTTATAAGTTAAATAAAATATCTGTGTTTTGGGGTGTACAATTTTCTATTTAAAGTAGATGCTGTGCAACTTTGCACACGAGTTTGTTATTTTGAACACATACAAATAAACCCGAGAGGAAACATTGCCCATGTCCCCATTACTTTGCACCATATGTCTGATTGTCCTCTTTGGTTATCTTGGATTTGACTTGAAGAACAATAAAACAATCTTGAAACTGGTTCAGAAATTGGTAAAGGGTTAGCGGATTTGAATAGGTGTATAGCTGTGTGTATCTAATGGCCGTTTTTTACAAGTGTATTGTGAGCATGGCATGGGACGAATAAAAACATATTTACATGGCTGGATGAAGACGTTGAAATTGTTATAATAAATTTCCTGTAAAAGCAAAGCAAAACTAGATAAAGGCTTCTTACCATATAGAAACAAACGGCTTAGAGGGATATAGCTTTTCACTGGGACGCGATTTGTCTCCTTAATGACCGGAATCACGCCCGTTACATCACAATCTTTATTTACGCACACGAGGACAGACATACAATAGCGAAAAAAAGCCTTTAGAAAACTAAAGGATCGTTGTTAAACTAAAACCATTGTGAGTCTGGGCTCCGTGGCAATCCTATGCCCTACCTGACAGAGATCATTCGCCGACTGTGACAAGCAGGTATGTCAGGCACGACCGACCGTTGCTGTGATTTTTACATTGTGTGTGTATGGGGGGGGGGGCATGTTAACTTGTCTGCTGCGGGATATGGTAGTGCCGTTCTTTTATGTTTAAATTCACGGTAGGGTTTATTTGGCAAACCGATTATCGGTTATGTAAAGCCGATTTTCAACCGGCTATCGTTTTGCCGCTGATTTCATAGACATACATTCTTATGAGGCGACTTTGACTTTGAATTAGGAAATGACGTCACAGTTTTCGTTGCATTAAGAAAATGCCGTCCCAAGCAGGGCTGTTTCTAGGGCAGGCGAAGATGGCGTGGAAACGGTAGAATTAACAGAATAATGTCACACGCAATACGTAGTGTGGGGAATTGCATTTTATGTCTAGCCTACAGTTCGGCATTAGAGACTGCATTTATTCCGTTTTTTTTTTCGATTTCAGACATCAATAAACTTAATGATCGCACAATTTTCGCCAAAAAAAAAAAAAAAGTGTATTAATCATAATTTACAAACACGCTGCACGGAACGCTCATAACTTATAAACAAAAACACACCTTAGCGGCCATATTGGATGAAAATGTCAGCAAATGCGGGAATAAATTTTGTTGGAATACTTTTTGAAAATTTCAGAACGGAAATAAGTTTTGAAAAAATAAAATAAATTCGATTATCATTTTGGGAAATTATAAAACCGTTTATCGCTTTAAAATTGATAGTTGGGTTTCCGATTATCGTTTAACAACTCTATTTCGTGGTCTTGACTGACAAGCATTAGAACAATCTAGCATTAGAGTTTACGCCAAACTGGGTTGGGGGGGGGGGGGTCCGCCATGATTAAGTTTCAGACACGACGTGCATTGCAAATAATCGGAATTCAACACAGAATCGGAAATATTATTATAAAATTCCCAAAGTGCGTAAGATCATGTCAAAAGTTTCGAGCCCGTGTCCCAACTCCCCTTATAAAAAGTTGTGTTTAGAGAGTGGCGTGTTTAAGTAACTTTCTATCTGTTCAATGTTAACGGTGTCTAATTGGTTGTCAAATGTTTTCAGATGTCGATTAAGATGGCACTGTTTGTTTATCTCAGCCCGTTCGCATTACGCCGGAGATTTATTGTGTTACCGTTTCATACAAGCTATGGGACGGCTGTGTAAACATTAACATACCTTGTGCAACGCGCACCCCCACCCTCAACTCCAAACACTTTCGTTGCCTTGATGGGTCTTTTCATACACATCACTTGACGTTCCTTGGAAGAATATGTTGCCACTTTATGTGGAAGTGAAGGATATCTAGTCGACTTGCATGTGAATGATCTGAGATTCGAAAACTAAGTATTCGCTAGTTGGTCGAATCACATCCTCCTGATTGACTCTAGCAGTATATCATCATCTGAATTTTTGACACGGAGCTGAACAAATTGGCTTTAAGATAAAACAATAGTTAAAAGCAATTCTTTAAAGAGTTATATGTTTCAATTTTACTCCCATTAAATTATTTAAAAGACAAATAATTTATTAAACGAGGCCGCTGAAATATCCAGTCGGGTCATAGATTGTAGTTATAGAATTGAAATATGTACGTGCAGATTATAGTCCATGGGCATTTATTTGAAAGAAATTAGGTCATGGTTTGAGAAGAAATGTAGTCTTGTCAGAAGTCTTTCCAGAAGTCCTGTCATAGCGTCGAATGAACGACACCTGAAAGCATATTGTTTTAAGACAGACTTATTGCTTCTGCCTAGTTACAGTAAACCGGTGACGTGGTTATATATATATTGTATAACGTGTTTCATTTTGTTTCTGTCATAAAGAGCCTCTGATAACAACCAAAGTCTTGTCTTTTTCATTTCTCTCAGCTTCCAATTACACGAACGTTTTCGACAGAGCAATGAAAAGCTCTTGACGCGATATTATTTTATCGACGATGTGGCAGCTCTAGCGTATTGACATTGACAGTTGCAGGAATTCAACGCCACTCTCTCAACGTTATAACCTTATCACCAACCCTTCGTTTGTTGCCTCCTTGCCAGCAATTGCATGCGGACAGATAATCATTAACGTCGTGTTGGTTTTTTTATCCTGTTTACCTCCCTTAGCTTATTAGTCTCGCTCTCCAATAATTCCCTGTTCGTCCAGCCTGGCAACATTCGATCAGTTTTTTTCCCTCTCTTTCGTTACTTCTTCTCTTTCCTTGTTGGACAGGAACTGTGTCTTTGTTAGTTTGTTTGGACCCAATTTAAACAAACTAGATTGATTATCGTGCAGGTATACTACCAGTCATTCCCATTGCTATCAAAAAGATGTTGACAACTTTATACAGTTTTTGTGTTGAAGTTTTGATGAAGAGCATTATACCAAATTCATATTGTATTGGTTTCAATCACATTGTATCTTCGAAAACCGAACTATTTTAAAATCATTTTGTGATTTTTGTTGCCGTCTCCAACTTGAAAAGATGAAGGTTGATCAAAGTGGTGTACCTAGATGCTAACAATCACACTGGATACGATGGAATATGACTAAGGGTTGTACCACATATGCTTAGTATTACACTAGTTAAGATGGCATATGACCAAAGTGTTTTACCATAGATTATCTAAAGACAAAACCTGACGATTCTGACCTCCCCGTCACAAACAGTTATTGACTAAAGAATGGAGGCGGAATGGCACAAGCGCTGCTTAAAGCAATCGTTGTGTTTGTTAGGGCCATGCCAGAAGTCAGGCGATAGTTTGGTTACCAATAAAATATGAGGACAGACAAGTGGGGGATTCAACACAGACACGTGAAGGGTTCAAGACAGATAAGTGAGGGATGCGAGGACTAGGTTTGATTTAAAGAATAATAATATTTTTAAAAAAGACGTTGCGGGGAAGGCTAGAAATAGGGGCAGGGTATTGACTGGTCAGGTAATTAAGAGAACACGGGTTTGATGCAGGCTGCATGCCAATGGTGTCATGTTTTTATTCATGAATGCAAGACTGTCGGGTTGAATATTTAATGCAACTCAGGATCTGCTGTAAATCTGCATGGGCCAAAAAATGGATCTAAACCGGTTTCCACGGTCAATAATTAGTATATTGAGAGGGATGTTTTACTTGAGCAGATAGGTTAATTCCCTGGGATGGTTTACTTGAGCAGGTACTTTAATTCCCTGGGATGGTTTACTTCAGCAGGTTTTTTAATTCCCTGGGATGGTTTACTTGAGCAGGTTTTTTAATTCCCTGGGATGGTTTACTTTAGCAGGTACTTTATACCTTGGGATGGTTTATTTGAGCAGGTATTTTAATTCCCTGGGATGGTTTACTTGAGCAGGTACTTTAATTTCCTGGGATGGTTTACTTGAGCAGGTTCTTTAATTCCCTGGGATGGTTTACTTGAGCAGGTACGTTAATTCCCTGGGATGGTTTACTTCAGCAGGTTTTTTAATTCCCTGGGATGGTTTACTTGAGCAGGTTTTTTAATTCCCTGGGATGGTATACTTTAGCAGGTACTTTATTCCTTGGAATGGTTTATTTGAGCAGGTACTTTAATTCCCTGGGATGGTTTACTTGAGCAGGTACTTTAATTTCCTGGGATGGTTTACTTGAGCAGGTACTTTAATTCCCTGGGATGTTTTACTTGAGCAGGTACTTTAAATCCCTGGGATGGTTTACTTGAGCAGGTACTTTAATTCCCTGGGATGGTTTACTTGAGCAGGTACTTTAATTCCCTGGGATGGTTTACTTGAGCATGTACTTTAATACTTTAATTCCCTGGGATGGTTTACTTGAGCAGGTACTTTAATTCCCCGGGATGGTTTACTTGAGCAGGTACTTTAATTCCCTGGGATGGTTTACTTGAGCAAGTTTTTTAATTCCCTGGGATGGTTTACTTTAGCAGGTACTTTATTCCTTGGGATGGTTTATTTGAGCAGGTACTTTAATTCCCTGGGATGGTTTACTTGAGCAGGTACTTAATTTCCTGGGATGGTTTACTTGAGCAGGTACTTTAATTCCCTGTGATGGTTTACTTGAGCAGGTACTTAAATTCCCTGGGATGGTTTACTTGAGCAGGTACTTGAATTCCCTGGGATGGTTTACTTGAGCAGGTACTTTAATTCCCTGTGATGGTTTACTTGAGCAGGTACTTTAATTCCCTGGGATGGTATACTTGAGCAGGTACTTTAATTCCCTGGGATGGTTTACTTGAGCAGGTACTTTAATTCCCTGGGATGGTTTACTTGAGCAGGTACTTTAATTCCCTGCCTTGAGCTTTTTGAAGTCTTACATGTGAAACTGTGTATCATTGTGTTAAACCATACACACTGGAGTTGACAGTTTCATTGAGTTTCTAAAGTAGTAGCATTATCAGGGTGAATCATCCCCCCCCCTTTTTCCCCGTTCTGGTCTACGCTCTTCGCCAGCAAGCCATCAGTAAATTTTTCACGAATTATACTAGTTATTTAAAAAATAATTCAAAATAATAGGCACTATATAAAACTTATGATCATAACGCCTTCCAATAAGACATTTAAGTTGGAACAAATCGATCATTGTAGTTTTGATGAAAAGTGTTCAATGGTTGGTAAACACGCGAGCATCCTTTTCAAAGAGAAAAAAAGGGAAGGAATTGCTAATTTCGTGAACATAATAGAGAGTTAAGCCCCTTCTGCTAGCACCTGTCAAGACGCGAGGTTGAACGAGTTCAGCTTTATGAGAACAATTAGCTTTCATTATAGGAAACTGGGATCTGCATCACTGTTGAACCCTCTCCTCACCCCCCCCCCCCCCCCCGACGATTATTTTAGTAACTGTGTTAACTTTGCCGATAATGTTATGTCCCCTTAATTTTACCAGGATCCCCAGCACCAGCTTATCCTATCTTTGAACCTTCCAGCTCTGGTATTTATAACCCGATCATCTCTACCAAAACCCGTAGGGAAGAATAGCATCATGGGCGCTGGGGGAGGGGTGTGAGGGAGAGAAGGGGAGGGGAATAGTTAGCGAACTGGACTCTTTTGTGAGTACAGATTAATCGGCAAACAGGGGTTAATGTTTTCGTCTGGTATCATCAGTAGTAGTGTAGGACTTCAAGGATTGGACATTATGTTGCTGATTTTAATAGTCTAAGAGTCCAAGTGAGATTCACCATTGGGCTATTAGAGCGATTTTTAAATTATATATACATGTGTATGTATTTATATATATATATATATGAATAATTTGCACCTTAACTGTAAGATTTTGTTATTAATATAATTTATGTATGTCCATATAATTAACCACATGCATACATCAAGGGTTGCATAAAAAGCCGTTGAACATGTAGAAGGCGTCAATTTTTAGTTTGGTGTTTAACTATCATAGTCATAAAGCTTTCATTGACATAGTTGTAGTTGTTGTGTATAATCAGTTTCAGTTAAAGGGTTAATCTAGTAAGTTTTTACTATTTTCATCTTAGCAGTGACGTGTTAACGCAGAAACGGTCGGCCATCGTCGTCATCAACATAGATAAAAGGTCAAATGGTTATTGCTTCACCCCACGTCTAGAGCAAACAGTTATTGATTTTGTTTCCCTATGTTGTTGCACAGCGTTATTGTCATGGGTGACAGGGTGGGTCATTGTCAGTGGATGGGTCACTGTCAGTGGATGATGGGTCGTTGTCAGTGGATGGGTCATTATCTGTGGATTGGTTTATTTTTAGTGGAATTTGTAATTTTCAGGAGATGGGCTAGTGTCGGTGAAGGTATATTGTGGGTCAAATCGAGTTATTTAAAGAGGGGACACTCATTGAGACGACAGGGTATCATATATGGGATCATGTTCCTGGATCTAAAAGTTGGCTTCAAGTTTTGATGAAGGTGAGTGTCTGACTAATGAGTTTCATATAAGGGACTGCCAGTGATAGCTTCAAATACATATATAGCACTGAGTCAGTGAGTGCTCATAAACCTAAGTTATTACTTACACACACTCGTAATAAAATATCTATGTAATAGGCATAGACATTAACCAGCATTCTTCTAATTTATGTTTAATTTATCTAAGCTAGTAAACAGATAACTTGACCATTTTAAAATCAACTCTCCCCCTCCTCCCCGCCGTCATAAGATCGGTGTGACGTGGTCGTCCGTTACACTGGTGCGCAAATGACGGAGTGACTTTTCGCACGCATTCTGCATCCAATAGCTTGAGGGCAGTCATCAACAAGGAAAGTGGAGCGGTGGCAAGATTTGATTAGATTGTTATGAGCGTTACTTGCTTGGTTAGAGGGCGATGTCTTTGTGCCAAGTTTGAAGAATCTTCCAGCACACGGTAATATGGGATCTGGTGTGTACGGTCTTTTAAATGTTAGTAACGTGATTAACCCGAAACTATAATAAGCGAAGCGCGGGGTGAACAAAATAGAGCTGTCTCATTCCTCAGGGATGGTGGTGCGAAATCTTATTTCTTGGGGATGGTGGTGGGAAGTCTTATTTCTTAGGGATGGTGGTGGGAAGTCTCACCAATGATAGAACATAGTAGATCCCCGAAACATCATTGATGTAACATTACAAAGACCGCCAAATCAATGATAGAACATTAGGTTACGCGCCGGCCTGCACGTTAATGTCTTGTCCTGTCTGGCTTAGCGATCGTAATTCCCAGGGGCGTGTACATGGGTCCCTGTGGTAAAATTAATACAGTCATCATTGGGGGCCCTCCCAGTATTAAATATCCATTATGTGATATAATCACACTCATCCATCACTCACTCCAACCTCCATTACTCACTCCAAAACATCCATCATTCACTCCAACCTCAATCACTCCAACCTACATCACTCCAACCTTCATCACTCACTCCAACCTCCATTACTCACTCAAAACATCCATAATTCACTCCAACCTCAATCACCTAACCTCCATCACTCACTCCAACCTCCATCACTCATTCTATTATATGTAGTCGACCATACAGTTCCTGTGTATCTTGGTGTCTTACATCAAAGGAAAGATATTGTTTGAAGGGAGCAATGAGCGGTCAGATGCACATTTTACGAGGTTTTGGGGGAATATTTAGCCTTACCATGATAGATGGAAATACATTGAAGTATGTGGGTGTTTATAAACGTACTTAAATACTCTCATGATTTCCATATTTAGACAAAAGTGATAAGTGATTAATTATGATATAGATTTTTTCCCCAAACATTTGATGGATTAATTCAGATACATCATTTATAAGCTCAGATGCCTAATGGATTAGTTAATATTCTTGAATAATCTTCTGTCTAGAAGGAGCATCTGTAACGATAAGAATATTAGCGTAAATTCTGGATGGATAAAATGTGGCCCTTGATGGGATTGATGGGTGAGATGGGTGAAGATTATCTATAATCAGTAGCATTATAAACTTGTGCGTAGCCTAAAATTCTGAGATGTAAATTTGATTTGATTTTAAATTTTGCATTATTGCCATCATGTTTTGTGATGAATAGTTTGATTATGAATAGTTCCTGGATATCATTTTGATAATCTCGTAATAGGAATATACTCCCCCTAATTTTTCAGATCGTTTTTTCAGATCGTTCATTTTTGTCTTCACCTCATACAAAGGGCAAGAACTGGTGAAAAGCATTCCCGTCCTTGATTCTGCATTTGTAAACAAACCAATGATTTCCCTCCCTTCATGTTGTGCCCTCGAGACATTTGAAAGGGTTGCGCTGTCTGTAGTTTTGTTTGTCTAGCTTCACTCACACAACTCACACCAATGATTCAAAGTTTGGACAATACGTGACGTATCCTTTAAAACATGTCATGTAAACTTTGGCCTATAACCGATTCTCCATTTAACACGTACTGTTGGCCATGTAAGACACTCTTCGGTCTTACAGCCCCCACCCGATCTTACTTGCCACTAGGGCTGTACCAAATTCAATTTTTTTTTTTAAATGGTCGGAAATCCGGTACAACTCTACTGGCCACACTCTCGGCCTCGTGACCCACACTCTCAGCCTCATGACCTCTACACTCGACCTCATGACCTCTACACTCGACCTCATGACCTCCACTCTCGGCCTCATGACCTCCACTCTCGGCCTCATGACCTCAACCCTTGGCCACATGACCTTCACTCTCGGCCTTATGACCTCCACCCTCGGCCTCATGACCTCCACCCTCGGCCTCATGACCTCCACCCTCGGCCTCATGACCTCCACTCTCGGCCTCATGACCTCCACTCTAGGGCCTAATGGCCCACAATCTCGGCCTGGTAACCTACACCCCTTTTCATCGGCGCTAACCTAAATCCTGACCGATACGACCAATGGGTATAATAGGGGTGAGGGCCTAGAAGAGGAGACGGGTGTGTGGATACATTCGATCATTTTGTGTTGTGGAAGAGGCTCAGGATCGGACGTGAGGTTATGGTAGGGTTAAGGGGGTGGAGGTTGCGATCAATACATCCCTGGCGTACACAGACTTAACTTCCGCCACTCCACCGGTAAGCAATGGCCAACCATCAACTGGGTTTTCTGGTGGGTAATTTTTTAAACTTACTTTTCTTCACTTCACCCCATCCGGACTGTGCTTGTTTGGATGTGTTGTGTGAGTGTATGTGTGTTCTCTGTTATGTATGTTTGGGTATGGGTGTATGTTAGGGCGCGGTTAGACGGTGTGTCATCCACTCATTGATTAATCAAACGCACCAAGCTCACAATGTTTACAAAGAGATCTGATGGACAACGATTTAAAGCATCAACATTAAGTTTGCAGGCTTTTCAACTGGTGGCGCCTGGGCACACGATTTAATTGCCTTGTTTATTGCCATGTTATCGTGCGCCTGCTGTTGTTGGGCTCTACAGCTAAATAAATTGTTTCTGATATCCCGTTGGTATAAACTGTTTATTTCAATCGGCTGCTGATTGAATTGTGCTCTCTCTAGCTTGGAGGCCCGATGTTTCATACCGTGTTTGAATAGCTTAGTTAAGACATATTTTATTTTGTGAAACCTTTTCACGAACTTGATAAAAATGTAAGACATTTTACTATAGTTGTAACTCAATGATAAGTATGTATTGGACTGTACTAATGATCTACCTTATAAATAATGCAGTTTTACCATAGGAATGACTGAAAGCATGACTTTGGTATGGACATTTACTTTTGATATACTATATTCAATTCAGCTAGAGCTTAATATATATTCACACTATTTCGCACGTAATGACTGGCATGAATTTGACTTTTTGGTATTTCACTACTTGTATGCCGTGTAGTCATGCTGTCATTTTATGAGAATAAAATCATGAGTCTTATCTTTTAGATTTTGCGCAAGCAACATTCTAATACTTCTTTTTTTATCCTTATTATTATACAACCCATCTTTACCACCATCTTTCACAATAAACCAGTCCATTGGTTGCCATATTACACATTTACCAATCCAATAGTTGTCCTCCTTACACTTTACACTCCTTACACATTTACACATTACCCTTTTTTAAAATGATCCCAGCATTGGCCATTCGTGTCCCCGACATGTTAAAGCATTAATTGACGCGGCCTTTTACATGAACCTATCACAATTCAATACTTGCTGCCTTTAATAATAGCGACCGTAATATCCCCCCTTTCATTAAGTCCATCCCATTACTGTATTAGCTTCACACAAACCATAGCTATTACAGTGGTAGCTCAAGATACGAATGCATCCAGTGATGAAAAATTCCAAGATACGAAATGCCACTTGAAGAACATTTTGTTCCTAGACAGAAAAACGCGCTGTGGCAACACTAGGCATCACGTGCCTGGAAAGGTTTCGAAGAAGAGTGAACAGTGAAATAGAAAATTCGAACGCTCTAAACAAAAAATATTCTTTAATTTTTAATTTAAAAAAAAAAAATATTTTTAAAAATATTTTTTATATATTTTTTTTTATACATATGTTTAAAAGTTATGCTACCTTTGTTTAGTGTATAGTTGTACTAAATGTAGATGTGTACGTAGTATTAATTCATGCAAAGTTTCTACGTAACATATTATTTTCATAAAATTAAGTGTTTCGTAGGTAATGCGTAGATCTAATGGTTTTTTTTCAAAAAATTTTCTGCCATTCGTTCTTCACCCCAAACTCCTCCTCCGACACTTTTAAAGTGTGCTTTAAAGGATTGAATAATGCTGTTTTGTTTTTCTCCGTTTTCCATGATATGTATGTGTGTTGTTTAAAGTATTCCTTGGAACATATTTTACATGTAAAACCTAGTTTGACATACACATAATCAAGTAACGTAAGCCACCCTGTAACGGATTAATTTCGTATCACGAGGTACCACTGTAGTTGCCTCCCTTACAAAAAACCACCCTAATTACTGGGTTAGCTTCACATTAACCATCACTATTAACTTGCTCCCCTTGACAATAGCCACCCCATGTCTTTCTCCCCTTCAGTGTCTGACTAAGGAAATGACAGCTTTATAACGACAATCACTGTGTAGCCACTGATCCTATGGCCTGCGGCCTATCGATTCGATCGGTCAAAGGCTGTCCTCTCTCCCCTCCCCACCCCACGCGCACTCACACAGCCACCAAACACACCCCCTCACACCCCCACAAATACCAGCCATTGGTTTTCCTTAAGCCTTAAGCTATTCTTTGCTTACAGAGTTTAGGCTTTACTCTATGCGTGACTTAGGTTAAATAAGCAAAGCTTTCATGTAAACAAAGCTCCAGACCTGTCCAAGGATGGGAACATTGTCTCAATGGCTGCACAGTGTGGCGAACTCAAGGTGCCAAATTTTCCCAGCCAGGAGTCCAAAAATTCCCAAATTAGTCTAACGATTCCCAAAATGCATTAAATCCTCTCGGCGAAACGCTGAAATACCTAGCAAACGTGCCAAAAAAACCTAGATTCGAAATAAAAAACCTAGACACGTTAAAAAATAAACAGATATGACGTCACAGATAGTCCGAGAAAAACCTAGAAAGAAAAAAAAATAAATCAACTAGATCCGAATTTTAAAAAAAAACCCTAGACATGCTAAAAATAAACAAATATGATGACACAAAGCCCGCTCACACACTAACAAAGTATTTCTTATTTGAAAATTAGTATGTTTCAAATTATTTTATTTTATTGTAATTCAAGTGTGAATGTAATTTTTAAAATTTGTCAATCTCAAATATTCCCATATTTAAGGCCAAATCCTCATAAATTTCCAAATTCCCATTTTTATTTTAAAAATCCCACAATTTGAGAAATTTCCCAGGAGTTCGCAACACTGCGAGTGTAACATGTTGTGCCGGTTACCTCACAAAGCGATTTAATTATTTTGCACATTGAAATAAACCCTACTCTGTCTTTGAACGCCCCTCCGATGTTAGTCCTGAAGTATAATATCTCAACTGTTGAGTTATTCCTAGAACGCCGCACTGAAGTTAGTTATATCGATAGTCCCGAACAGAGGCGTCACTCGGGTTGCTGTCTCCCAGTGCTGTAGCTTATGGTGCTCCCCCATCACGACTTATCAAATAGACGTAATCCGAGTCTGCCAATGCCAAATTGCAGGAGCATACAGAATTGTACGTTCTGGTGTCACCCCTTTGATGGGTCAGCCGGTACGTTCCGCACCCCCCTAGTGACGCCAGTGATCCCGAAGCAGTATTAAATATCAATGTGGCTATAAAAGCAATCACCGCAATTTGAAGAGCTCAAAAATTAATCAGTCGCTAGCTCCAGCTGCAGAGGATTATAACTGCTTGAACGGCCAGGGAGGGATAAGTTGTGGGAATCCCGTTGTAACATTCAATAGCGTCTAACTTATTTTTTAAAGAAAAAAATGTTCGGAATCTAGAAAGCATAAATCAAGTTATCAACAGTCGCATCTAATCTCCTTGTAAAACAGGCATGTTGTAAACATGTAAATCACGCTCTGTCTTTTCATTCAATGCTCAGATCGTTCGTACCAGCAGAGCTAATGTTTACTGTGGCATTAACTTTCGTTTGTTTCTGTCTTATAATATTTCGGCAATATGGGTGCATCTGATTATACCCATTAAATTTTAAGTATGAATTAATTAATTAATTTTATTTTATAAGTATTAGAAGCTTTCCCTCCCCGACATTATACGGCAACTGTCAAGAAAAGCTTTCATTGAGGGGTATGTTACATTTTCTAGATGTAGGTTGTCAGATTCATCTTTACCGTATGCCAAAACTCAAATATTATACAAGCACAATCAATGTTTTATATATACTTTGTACTAATCTGATAGTGTGTCACTTTACCAATTATTGAAAGTGCCGTTGTCTACGCAAATTTAGAATAGCTTTCCGCCAACGTCTAACATTCTCTACTTTTTACACTGCTTTCCGCCACCGTAAATAAATCTTTACTATTTGGATAGTTTCATGCCTCCGTCCATAAATCTTAGGGTAGCTCTATGTCTCGACATTTCTCTACCTTAAGATTTCACGTTACCGCTATGAAAGCCTCTATTCTCAGCCGTTAATGTTTTAGTTCTTGTGGTACCGCCGGACCTGGGTCACCACTCAGTCTGCTTGTAGTCTCTAGACCAATCGGGTGATTCCACAAGTTGAATGGACAGTAATGTTCTTTGTTATTGTGGGACAGGCTCGAACTGGGCTGGTGGAACAAGAGCTGGTTGCGGCTTAATTTCCCAGCTCAAGCCCCCCTCCCAACTCTTTCACCCACCAATAACAAGATATCCCATTAATGAACACCGCGCGGTCTCCAAGACAGCTGATGTTTTGAAAGACTGCCATAATTGACTTGGTCTCGACACCAAGGTTCCCTTGTCGATGTTTGTGATCGGTTGTATTATTTGAAGATAACCACTGACGACTAGCTATAATTTTGGTTGTTAAAATTGGAGAGAAGTGTCTTATTTAAACCTTTCCAGTTTACTACTTCCAGATAAAGGGTGAGATATTGCTGTTCTTGGTCTAGTTGGGGCTTTTGGCCAAATTCTCTCAACTCCATTGCACACACACACACACACAAATAAATTAACCCATAGTATAGTTATCAGACATGGCCACATCAATAAAGCATGTGCTGCCCGAAGTGTATTTTATTTTACATACATCATAAATAACTACGACACTGGTGAAGCGTTCTTCAGCTTTGGACGATTTCATTGATGTTGATTGAGAAGTATTTCCTCTGTGTATGTGTGTGCTTAGAGACGTTTGTCTCCTGTGACTTCTATACACATATATATACATATAGTTAACGACTCCTGAAACGTTACACTGTAGACTGTAGACCCACACTATCTTGATCAACATGTGATCAGCGCCTCAATAATAGTGGTACCGTGATATTAAACTGATGGGAAATATAAGGAAGACTGTCAAAGCACTTAGGGGGTGCATGACTCTAGTAAAGGTTGTTTGTCCTTATTTATGTTTGTTGTCCGTGTAGAGTGAACGGGAGGACACTTCTCATACAATTTCTCTATTATTAGGTGACTCTCATCTATCGACACTCTGGAGCTTTTGGGCCCTTTCACACAGGCTCAGTCACGCCCCCCCCCCCTCACACACACACAAACTCACACAAATCGAACCACTCAAAAATGCAGAAAGGCGTTTCTTTCACCCCAAACCTATCGCTATAATAACCATCAGCGAACACCTTGCTGATCCCTCCCCTCTCAACCAAACTGTATTGGGGAGGGAGGGGCGCCTAACTGCTCCCCCGGTCCCAGGCCGTGTGCCATTTCCTAAACAGACGATTTCATTTCCTCTTGTCGTTTTTTGATCGCAGAGGCGATGTCTGCCAAATGTATTTATAGGTGACCCACTTTCACTTTGAAAAATTGAACAATGTGGACCATAAAAGAATATATGTATACTTATTAGGGCTGTTAACGATTAATTTGAATTTAATCGTCAACTTTTGAAAAAAAATAATTTAAATACTTTTTGACTTCCAATAATTTGTAAATGATGGGCCTATTAATCTTTACAAACGATTTAATCTTTAAAAAATGTTAAAAGATTAATCGAGAAATTAATCGTTACTTTCCACAGCCCTAATATTTATATGTCCGCAATTTACAGGTCAGTAATTGTTGGTATGATCTGATCTGATAGACTCCATATGGTTGT
This sequence comes from Radix auricularia, assembly GCA_002072015.1. Classification (NCBI taxonomy): domain Eukaryota; kingdom Metazoa; phylum Mollusca; class Gastropoda; family Lymnaeidae; genus Radix; species Radix auricularia. The sequence continues at coordinate 134,287 of MUZC01000914.1, forward strand.
AGCTCGTTGTCGACCCCACCCCTTTTTCCAACCTTATATAATAATAATAATAATAATAATAATAATACTAAACGAAATTCATCTTAAGATTCGCTTTTTTAGCTTAAATCAATAATTTCTCACATTTACAGACAGTGTTATTTTCAAGAAGTGTAACTGCAACGGCAGATCCAAACTGCTTTTTATTTTATTTATTACTTAACATTTTAAAAAATTGCCATCCATCATCCAACCGGGATTCGATAACACTTTTGTTTTTGAAATAACAATGTACTTTTTTGCCCTCAAAATAAAAATGAAAAATAAAAAGTCTTTTCCATTAAGGTCGAACGAAAATGATGAAATAATTAATCTTTTAAAAATTAATTAATAATAAAATTTCATGAGGATCTGCAAGCCAACCCTAGATGTGAAAGGAGGGACTGCTTAGTTTGATTGCGGAGAAATACAATTATTTGCCTCGTCTGACAAACCGGGCGGAAACTGCCTAACAAAATGTCAGTGTCGATAAATTTTTAAAATCATATTTTTGTGGCTGAGTGGTTTGAAACCGACGGCCGCTCAACTTTGAAGCACTAAAAGGCCTGTGCGAGAATGAGGATATCTGTCCATTTCCATAAGCTATCAACGGCATGATCTCCCGGGACTGTGCAGTTGTGGGGCACGAGACGCGAGTTTGCAAAACTGTATTGTTTATTACTAAAGACTAGGGAAGCGGGAATTGGAGATTAATTAATCCATTAATCGATAAAATTTTTAACGATTAAAATTAATTTGATTGATTAAACTTCGATTAAAATTTAAGAAAATATTTCTATTATTTTTTATTCCAATTTATTAATAATTTATGTTTTTTGTTACTGGTATTATTATTATTTATTTAGACGTGCATACATAAAACATATTTTTTTCTTTATTATTTTTTGCATAGCAGAACGAATTTGTTGAGTTACGTCACAAAATTTGGGATCCATGGAATTACCGTGACTTAACCGATTTTACGAAATAATGAATAGCGACTTAACGCGATAAAAATATGCGTTATTCTAATACAAATAATATAAATTAATCGATTAATCTATTCGTTTTCCCCGATTAATCGATCATTTTAAACAAAAGTACCAGCCTTACTGAAAACGTTTGCAAATTTCTAGTAATTCTCATTTCACGCTTTGAGACATAGTCCTGACTTGGGTTATTTGTGCTGGGTCTCGTGTGTGTTGTTGCGAATTTCAGTCAACAAGAGTTTTAAAGTCCAGCCTCTTTTGATCACAACAATAAAAGTATTTTGTATTATTCTTGTCCTCTAGCTAACGTTATCTGAGCTTACATTAAACCTTTAATTGACCGACATTGCCACTTTTGCCAATCACTTTCCTATACTATAAATCTGATTTATTTACCCATTTCCCTTGTTTTGTCACCACCCTCCGACACAGGATATTCCCCCTGGATGTTGCCTCCGTTCACACCCCTTTACTGATGTCTACCACCCATCCCCTCCCGAGGGCAGTTCCATGTTGTTATTCGATTTGCCCCATCAGACGGATGGCATTTTCTTATTTAGCCTTAGTGGCCCTTAGGGGCTGTTATGGCCTGCTAAATTTGAGACTACAGCAGTGTTTTTTTGTTTTGCAGGAGTGTTGTGTGCTTGCAGGAGTTATGTGTCCCTGTGATAATTATCTATTGGATTACATCTCATATTTGAGTTTTATTAATTGTTTTGAATCTTTTGGGCATGTTTCTAGACAGACAGGGTATACTAATTTGTAAGATTGTGTAATGTAGAATATTTTAGATATCCGATTGGTAATTAACATGTAAAAACTGATATGTCTGTTTGATACCACCGTGGGCGTGAGAGGCGTTTTGTTCGACAAGGTAAAATAAATAAGTAAATTGACACGCCCCTGGTTGATGCAAGTCTAAACAATGTGAATCGAAAGTTTATCCGCCCCTGATGGAGCTGTGTTGTGTTGTTGCCTAGCACCGCTAAATGGCCCTTTAGGCAAGGGAAACAATCCGTGTAATTCTCTCGCGAGTGAGCAGTTATTGAAAGGGCTGGAGTGCCGTTGAGATTCTCCCCACCGCCCGTCATAGTAAGTCAGTAAATAGTGACTCGTGGCAGTCTCACGGACGTGCCATATCAACAATACTGCTTCTAATATCAGAAGATCAATTATCACACGTGCGAGTCTTCCGCTTTCACATATTGTGTCACTGAACAAAAGCGGTGTAGGATAAATCGAATATATCAAGGGTTCCCCAACCACCGAACCGCTAACTAGAAATGGGTCCCGATTCCCCCCCCCCCATTTGATTTCAATTTAAATATCCCCACCATATCCTTGTCGATTGACAGATTACCTCTTGACTTGTCTCTGGATCACGCCGATATGTCATTGTTAGTGCAGTGAACTGCGATCGAACACTGTCTTAGAGATGCCTTACGTTTTTGATGGTTGTGATATGAGTTGTACGTGGTTAACCAGACTCGAGCTATGACAAGCTCTATCATTACACGTTTGCCCATCAAGGACGGCTCGATGCTGCCTCAACGTGAGGAGGAGCTAAAGGGAAGCTGTCCTCTTTCCGTATTAACTAACTTAAACTTTCAAACAGAATACCTCAGTTGATAGCGCTAAAACAATGTCTTCACTTTAAGTGTAGAAATAAAAACTGTTCAGAACCAAACTGTGTATACTAGAAATGATATAAGTTGGCTGACGTCATCAGCTGGCATTAAAGACATTACAGAGCTGGACGAGTTAAGAGCACATCACAATCACCTAATGATTCGCCTGAGTCCCTAATTTACTAACTAAAACAATGCATTATTAAACTAAATCCTGGGGCTCTAAACCAACCCCCGTATCGTAAAAGAAATGTTAAATCTTATATCCTCCTTATTTCAAACTAGGCTTTGAGTTGCAACAAATCTCTTCAAGTCATATACTAACTGATTCAAATTTTGAACGCATACATTATTTTGATGATACGTTCGTGTGGATACAATGCGGGCTCACCAGATGATTCAACACATTAGTAGACTGTCCTCATGCAATTTAAGCACTAGACGAGCTACGAGCAAAATATTTGAAAACAGTTCTATTTGATCTCTTTCATTTTGTTAAAACAAACATCACAGCCTCGCTCCCCCCGATCTGATGTCGGGAAACAACAAACAACTTACACCCAATGTCATCATACAAACTTAAATTTGCTGTTCAAGCTGTTTTCCGTAAATTACCGTATTTTTAATCATATTCCCCGCAACCGCAGATAACCCGCACACGCATATGCGTCGTATAATTTTTTATATCCTGTAAAAAATTGTGGTATAACCCGCCCACTTTTATATCCTGCACGATCTAATTTTATATTCATGTTTAGCAAATAATAATTGATGCATTATTGATTCAGTAAAAAAAAATCAGATGCCCCGCCCACGGAGATACCCCGCGGGGGGAGGGGGTGCGGGGTTTCTAAAATCTGGTATGCTATCGGGGAATATGTGTAAAAATACGATAAGTAAAAACAACAGTCAACTACAAATTTTGACGGCTCTCTCGTTGTCTTGGAGCTGTGAGAGAAAGCTCAAAGAATTGAAGTGGGTGATTATGTGTTATGTAAGCTTTCCAGCAGATAAACAGTCTGTAGACTTGTGGCGGGGCAATCGTGGAGAACATATCCGTTGTGTCTTAGTTTACCACATGGTCATGGAGTTGTCTATGATTGTGTTCATTTACTTTGCCCCCAGCATTAATTTGTATGGTAAAATAAGTTAAGATATGAAGGTTTGAAATTACTGCCAGTGAAATGAATCTATTCGGGTTGTAGAACTCTGTCCGGGGTATACAACTCTACGTAGTATACGACAATGCCCTGACCGGATGATTCTGTCCGGAGTTACCAACTTCCCTTGTTAAACGGAAACTCTGACTGGAGTATGGATAACTATGTGACCCATGGAAATGACCGCATTCTTATCGGGCTATAGACATTTTAGTTACTAAATAATGTACACATTTATACGACATTTATACGACATTTATACGACGGCTTCTGACGGGGAGTATACCATGGCAAAGCGCCAGTTCCTTACTAACAAAGCAGCGAATCAAAAAAAGGCCCCGACCTTAATAAGGTTCCCGATATATTTGGCTCCAAACCACCGGACGCTTAAAAAATATATACTTCTTTTTAAACTGGTGGCTCACTTTTCTTAGGCTCACCTTAAAAGGAGTGTTACTTTGTTTTCGAGGGGAAAGAAAACACCACCCGGGGGGGGGGATGCCCTCGCCCACTTCACACTTCATGCAAAGTTGGTACTAAATCATTTAAACCCCATAGAATTATTTGAATCAACAGATGTACGCTCGAACTCTAATGTAAATAAGTAAAGTACTCAGCTAACACATTGGACAGGTCGCAAACCTCCTCGCAGTGTAAAGATGTGGCTGCTGTCTATCACCCTACTGTGGGATAACTGTCGGCTGCCTTATTTACACTGGACCTGTTGGATTTATTGACTGGGACTCTTTAAAAGGGGAGTTGGGGGGGGGGGCTCTTCATGGGTCTTAATTGTCACGGAACCAATTGAAGTTGTAACACAGGATTCCTTTAAATTCCTCGCATTTGAAATTGAAAGTAACTGAAAGTATTTATCTGGTTACACACATCAAAGGAAATGGTATTAATTTTTTTTTTCCGATTCGGTTTCTTCAGCAACGGGAGGCAACTCCCTTGTAAGTTATACGATGAGGAGTTGTTTCCCCTTTCATCTTGATGTATTATCCTTGCCAGTCGTGTGTTAAAAGATCATATCAATACTGCACTTAACATTCGACAACGCCAGCTGACTGCATCTTTTGACTGATAGTTACTTAAGATAGTTGGAGCTTAGACACAGTTGTATGTTTGTGTTATTACCCCACGGCAAGAGTTTAATTGAGTATTATTACCACACAAATAAAGAGTATTAACCCACAGAAAAGTGTATGAACTGTATGTGGGTGTTATTACCCCATGACAAAGGTGTACTTGTATGCCATCTATCCATTTCCTTCTACACCCTCACCCAGATGTATGATAACAATTATCATAAACACTAACACTAACATGATTCATCCCTGTAAATTGAGCTATTTAAAAGAATTTGATGAAAAACTGATATTTTCAGGACTTAACTTTAGGTCTTCCCTAGCCGTCTATTCCCGCTAGCCTAAAGAGACAAAACGCCACCTCTTGGGATTTTGATACGATTTTAGGGAAAAAAAGGGGGGGGGTGTTGGATTGTATCAGGATTATCTCATGTTCATCCTAAAAATGTTGATGCGAGTCTGGGGGGGGGGGGGGGGGGTAAAGAGAACCGAGCATCGCGTGTGGGAGGCCAGGTCCACCTAGGGAGCTGACAGAATATGCGACATGATCATCCCCTCGGGCTGGCCGCTGATCTCGACCTCACCACGGCGAACTGGCGGAAGGTGTTTGCTTCAGTCCTGCGCTGCACAGCGCCCCCCCCCCCACCCTTTCCACCTCCAGGACGGTTGTCGAGGGTGACGCGAAAAGTTGGCGAGTTTACGCTGCGCTCGGCGGGTCTGGCTGGCGAAGCCATTCACGAGAGGACTGTTTTCGCTTCCTGTCGGCGCTTTGTGTCTAATCATGTGTGTGTTGGCCCTGTGCGCGTGTGTACAGACGGCAGTTGTAGTGTGGTAGTGGTGTAGTGCTCGGGGAATCAGGTGGTGGTGGTGGTTTCAATTGTGAAATATAAAAAAGTTAATCCGTGAACTTTTCTTCAAGTGGAGTTCTGCTATCGTAACAAACTTTTCTGTGGATAATAATACTATATTCGGATGGAAACTTAAAAGGATCGTGCTGGTTACGAAAAGGATTTTCTTTCTAAATATGTTTGAATCATGTGAATGTGTTTAACACGGCAGTGCTGGGGCTGGGTAGGCGGAGTATCCAGAGTGTGTTCTTGAGATCGGATCTACACTGTGGATTTGTGTATTCTGAGACCATAGCTATTACCTGGAGTGACGGGCCGCAGGGGGTAACCTAACGGATATTGACGTAACCCTTGACTGGGTCAAGCTTGTGGGGGTGAGAAGGTAAGGATCGATACTCCCTGTACACTGCTGCACACGGACAGGACATAGGGTCTTTTTAAAAGGCCACAAACAAAATCCACTCGCCACCCTCTCCTTCAACTACACATTTTTTAAAAACAATATTTAAACCTCATCAAAATATGTGCTGTGACTTATTTTCTGTGGAATTTTTATAATGGTCAAATGAAAATGGTCAGAAAAATTATACATGTGTTACATTATGATTATACGTTAATGTATACCAGAACAAGTTTAGAGCAACTCGGGTGTATACTACTGTATACAGTCTATAGTTTGTTTGTTTGTTTTTTTTTTTTTTTTAATTTTAATTTAGGGGCACTTTTTTATTTAGAAATATATATTTACTTACACAGAGACAACCACGAAGACATGACTATGAAACACCATTGATTTGATACTCACCAATTAATTTACTTACACTACAGATTCACCATCACAAGACACGTTCCTATAGACTATAGAAATTAAAGCTTAGTTAACTTAGTTTCAGTGACTAGATACGTCATTTAACAATTCCATAAGGTTACCACAGCTCACGCTGTAAGACGTTAAAGTTAAAGCTGAGTATTATTGTGCACGCACCTGCAGCCCCCCCCCCCCCCAATCCCTCATGTTCATTGGTTTCCATCTGGAAGTGAGGGTGGGTGTTTGATGTTGAGTTTAATTGACGTGTTGATGGGATGAAGGGCCGCCAAATACTGCACTTTTGCTTTGATGATACACGTGTGTTAGGCGGGTGAGGTTTTAAGTAATGTTGAGAGTTTGAATTTGATTTTAAAAAGTGGTTGAATTTACGACTTGATTATGATACACACACAAAAAAAAAAAAAACTGTTCTGATTAGAGTTAGAAGTGTGATCAGTGTAAGCCCTGAGACGTGAAGTGTTTATCCTCACAAATATCAAATTATGAACTTTCGTAGCTTTACAATTTAGATCCTAGTGTTAAAAGTACTTATGTCACTTTGTTGTACAACTCAATCTAAACAAGAAATATGTATCATCTGGTTTACACAAATCTACTATATAAGGTACAATTTTTTAACAGCCTAAAGTTAAATTGCTATCATTCAAGACAGAAAAATATTAAAACTTATCTCAGAATGCGTAATTTGTGACTTTTAGCACAAAGCTATTTAATGACATTTTCCTCTAGGTTTTGATATCAAGGGTCTTTGCTGTCAACGCTTCTGCTGCTACGACTACTGCTACTAAGACTATAACAACTATTACTTCTGTTATTCTACTACTTATTCAATTTAAGATAATTTTCTCGATCTGTAGATAACAGTGTTTTGATTGTTAGAAGAAGAAAAAAAATTTAAATATATGACGTCAGTGTTGTCAGACAAAAACTCACTGTGTACCCCTCTCAGTCAGAGCCTACACAAGTAGTTAACAGTTCTACTATTACTATTGTTATGAAAAAATTAACACCACAGACTCATCCAAAAAATGTGATTGCTGTCCATGGAGTGTGTATGTAGTCATAGGATGATATTGTGACTATGTGTTCAGGCGTTTGTCCTGTGTCGACACATGTTGAGTCATCCATCTGCAATACTTTAAAGTCCTATGGATAAACGGCACTGTTTCGTGCGCCTTCATCTCCGTGTGCACCATTCTGTACCGTTACAAAACAGCAGTACATAACACATCCCCGTTTGTCAACATACTGCAGTGGAAAAAAATGGCTCGCCTGTATTTCCAGTGCAAGACAAGTGCCTGTGTTAAACTGCACTGCTTTGAGTGTTACGAACAATGACAGTCGTTGTCTGCTATGACGTTGTCGGTAGATACGTTGTTTGTGAAAGGGATTAGGAGTCGTTGCTGCAACCGAGTCGGTCTATGCAAAGCCACATAAAGTTTTAAACCGCTTCGCTGGTGTAAAAAAATTACAGCACCCCCCCCCCCGCACACAAATAAATATCTGCAGTAAGACAAAACATGTCCCATCAATACATTACATCAGGGTAATTAGGATGTTTGTACTTGAATCGAGGGTAGATTTTGGTTAGGTGCGGTCCCTGGATGTTTCATTTCTTACTAATGCGGCCCTCGCCCTAAAAAGTTTTCCCACCCCTGCATTACATAAATCGATGATCATCGCCTGGATTAGACGGCTCCACCCACACACACACTTTATTCCCTTATTAACTTTCTTACCTTGCCTTAGCCATAGACGTGACCGTTTCTCAATGTCTACCATTACATAGGTGTTAAATGGAAAAAGCCGGATTATGTTGTTTTCTTTAAACCTACAACCTTGAAGCGAATGTCCACCTAGTGCCCCCACCTCCCGTACTTGGTGTCACATGATAAACCTGGCGACCGTCACATTCCGGCAAGAGGATCAAGTGATATACTACCCATGGTGTTTGGGTTTTAGTCGGGATGTGCCAAGTCGTCGAGTGTTTGAACGATGGCCCACCTGTCACCTGACGACGCTTACGCGTTGGAGACTTCCCAAATGATGGGCTGTTGGTTGTATGTGGCCGACACCATATCATGGATCGATCAATGTGGTTAGGATAAGAATTGCGTTATAAATTATAATGACATATTTTGGTGGGCTATAAATCGGAATACATAGTCCAGTTGTGAACGAGTTTATAATACATAGTCCAGTTGTGAATGAGTTTACTGTGCGTAAGCCCACATACCACCTTCTATAGCTTACACTCCACTCATCTATAGCTTACACTCCACTCATCTATAACCCATACTCCACTCATCTACAGCGCACTCTCCATAATCTATAGGCCACTCTCCACAATCTATAGCCCACACTCCACTCATTTATAACCCATACTCCACTCATCTATAGCCCACTCTCCACAATCTATAGTCCACTCTCCACTCATCTTTGGCCCACTCTCCACAATCTATGGCCCACACTCCACTCATCTATAGCCCACTCTCCACAATCTGTAGCCCACTCTCCACAATTTAAAGCCCACTCTCCACAATATATAGCCCACACTCTACTCATCTATAGCCCACACTCCACAATCTATAACCCACTCTCCACAATCTATAGCCCACACTCCACTCATCTATGGCCCACACTCCACTCATTTATAGCCCACTCTAACAATCTATAGCCCACTCTCCACCATCTATAGCCCACACTCCACTCATCTCTGGCCCACTCTCCACTCATCTATAGCCAACACTCCACAATATATAACTCACACTCCACTCATCTACAGCCCACACTCCACAATATATAGCCCACACTCCACAATCTATAGGCCACTCTCCACAATCTATAACCCACACTCCACTCATCTATAACTCACACTCCACTCATCTACAGCCCGCACTCCACAATATATAGCCCACACTCCACAATATATAACTCACACTCCACTCATGTATAGCCCACAGTCCACCCATCTATAGCCCACACTCCACTCATCTATGGCCCACTCTCCACTCATCGATGGCCCACTCTCCACTCATCTATGGCCCACTCTACACTCATCTATGGTCCACTCTCCACTCATCTCTGGCCCACTCTCCACTCATCTCTGGCCCACTCTCCACTCATCTATGGTCCACTCTCCACTCATCTCTGGCCCACTCTCCACTCATCTCTGGCCCACTCTCCACTCATTTATAGCCCAGACTCATATGTCGTCCATTTTGATGAGTTTATCGGGAAACCTTGTCACTCATCACGAGTCTTTTTATATTTCCCAGAGGAACGAAGTTGAGTGGTCAGTCGCCTTCTCAAAGGGGCGAGTAATTATATTTTTAGGTTAACTGACCACCAGCTGGCCCCTCAGTCCCAGAGTCCGCTCCATCCCCAGTTTGAATGACCACAAGGGCTGAGTGTTGTCCTCTGTTCCTTGGTGTAGTACTGCAGTAGTAAGTGAAAGCCATTTGTAGTAAGTTATCAACTTCTGTCCGTCTTTAGTCTGTTCTTGTAGACCATACATAGAAGAAATGACCAAGTCTACTGTATTTTGTAATCTACAACCAAGTCTCCATTTAGAAAAGAAGTCCAGCCTATAAAAGACATTCTCATTTCTCTCCGCCTAGACCTTCTCGCTGTTCCATGCCAAGACCTTTTTTGTTGCTTCATATCCAGACCTCCTCATTGGTTTATGTCCAGACATTCTCATGGCTTTATGTTCAGTCTTTTTTTATATAAAGCAATTAAACAAGACTACTCTTAAACTGACCAAGTCTACATTTGTCGGTCATTCACGGCCAAGCCCATTCCAATTGCCTTTGACCAAATATACTTTGGACTATAATAAACAAGGATCAATTGTGTATTGGAGTTTTATATCCAGACCTTCTATTGCTTCATGTAAAAAAATTCTTTCTTCATTTTCCCCACATAGACCTTCTGATTCTTTATGCCCAGTCAATTTTATTGCAAATTGTCATTCATTCTTGGAATCAAGCCCCCTGTTAGCAGTTAGGGTTTGGAAAAGAACTTCACAATTTTGGCTGCGTCAGCCAATCACTGAATTCTTTACCCATTCTTTAACTACCACGCAGAGTAGATCTACACTTCATGTAGTTTTTGTTACACCACGAGTTACAGGATTATCAAACTTGGCAAGGCTTAAACAAATTTAATTTGTTAAAAAATGTGCAATTGCATCAAATTAAAAAAAAAAGTGTAGCTGTTACATAAACTAACGCACCTGTCAGTCTAAAATGATATATCACAGTGTGTGTATAGATTCATACTTAGATTATAAACCCGTTAGCATTTGAACCTGGAACTATTTCAGCTCTTGGAAAAGGCTACTTACAAGGTGTTAAATTGGTCAATCACTAATGCTAAGCTAGTCTGTGAGATAGAATTTTGTCCTGAAATTTGGGGTGATGGGGAAAATGATAATCCCTTCTTTTAAACTGTTATTTTTAAAGTTAACAATACGTGCAATTGGTAACTCTATTTCCGATAAGATAGTTTTGTAGCTTGCTGGCAGTTACTCGAGGTGTTTGTTCGGTCGTTGTGGCCGGTGCCCATCTCTCATTTAAAGCGCGCCCATCGCGGCCGTTCTCTTGTCAATATGTTGAGGTAGACCAATGCTCCTAACGTTACCAACCTGACTCGCTACTAAAGCTGCCACCGCTGTGTCTCTGTTGCTCTTCCGGGACCTCAGTGGCCTGCACAACCCTAATCAATTGATGGAGAAAACCGATGTCAACAGTTCTTTTTGCAAGAGATTTCAAAGTTTAAAGCAAATCTTTCCTGAAACGCTATTAGATCTAGTTCCCGATAAATGAGATGAAATTTTAGTATTTTTCTGTATGGGTTTCGAACTGTACACTGTACACGTTATATTTGTCAACTTTACATTATACTTATACAGCGTATTGGTTAAAGTTCATATATCCGTGTTCATTGGGCGACATTAATGAAACTGTCTCTTTTGACATGTTTCTCATGTTTTCACTCTTCCCGTGACGCGTGTTTGAAAAAAAAAAACACCCCACCGAGTATGAGTATGTTCTTTGATCCATATCCTTGTAGTTGTAATTCAAGATGGTGGTATTAACATCTATATCAAAGACACTCTTGTAATATACATGGTCGGCATGGTAGTAGGCGGGGCGTTTGGGCGATTGTCATATGATATGAGGGGCATAGAGGTTTAAGCTTAGGCTTAGTACAGAAAGGATCTCTTATCGTCGTGTCTATTCAGTCTAGAGCACTGGAACAGATGGCTTACAGTTCACACTTTATGACCGTCCTTGTAACATATTTAACACAGTATTAGCAGTATGCTATCACATCCATCCACCAAGGTAATGTCTCTCTCTTCTCTCCATCTCTTCTCTCTCTCTCTCTCTCTCTCTCTCTCATTCTCACCGTGGTATTATTGCACGCATTCACATACCGTGGTGATAACGCACGCACACAACGTGGTAATATTTAAAGACATCGTGGTAATTACCCCCCCCCCCTGGTGGCACTGCCCCAAAATCTGATATTTTGCCCGTGAAGCATCCAGCAGACGAGATTATTGACCGCCCTCTATCTGAGCCGCCCTCTATCTGAGCTACACTACACTCGGGACACCCCCACCCTTNCCCCCCCACACACACATTTCTGACAGCGTACCAAAGATCATGTCGGACGGCAGACATAATTGACGTGTTACCACGGCTGACTGGAGACTTAGTGTGGAATCATGTCAACATGTGCTGGCTGCTGTCAGCTCATTACAGCTGTAGACATGTAGGTAACAAGGGTGGGAAACTAGGAGCACGGTGCTGGGTTAGATGTTATACGGCATTAATAATATAATAATAATAATTATTATTATTATAATTTTGTAACTTATTTAGTTGGTTCACAGCGTTTCACATAAAAATCGTTATACTCATATAATAATCAATGGATTCGATGTAAGACATACACATCATAACTACAACAGAGAAGGACCTTACATTATTTTAGTGTTCATTAGCTACTATTATAATTTAAAGAAATGTTTGATTGTTATTAATTTTGAAAGTAAAGTTTGAAGTAATGTTTTTTTAGTGCAGCCTTGAAAGCGTTAGTAGTTGGAATACTGCTTATATAAATATAATGGCAGAGAATTATATTGTTGGGTTGGGGGGGCACAAAAAGAGAATGACCTTTTGCTAAATGTGGTCGTGCGTGTCTTAGGAATAGAGAGTAACTAACGAGTGGGTGAGTAGACCCAGAGAAGTTCACTAAGATAGGAAGGCATGAGTCAGAAACTGACACAGAACGGGCAGTTCGTAATCAATCCGTTCATGTGTAGCGAACCAAATAAGTGAGTAGGTAAAGTAGCAGACTAATATGGTAATGTTTCTTTGCCTAAGTACTAGACTGGTATCGGAATTTTGAACTTTCTGACTTTCAATGGTGTCTTGACACCTCGCACATAATTGTCCATGAGCATTGCGATAAAAAAATCTAGTGGAAAAGTTCAAATTATATATGATTACTATATACTCCGAACGGCGTAGCATACGCCGCAGACTTACTCATGTATATATTAAAGAAATGGGGGAAAAGAACGGACACAAACTACAGCACTAAGAAATCAAAACAACGCGAGTGAACGTCGGAGGTAGGGGAGGGGGGTACGTATTCTCGAGACATTTGCACTGCTGTTATCTACCTGCCCACCACCATTAAACTACTGATATCATATTATTTTATGAACGCCATCATTGGTTTCGAGACATTGGTCGACCCCAGCGAGGGTCATTTATCATGCTTTTTTGCACATATTCGTTAATATATATATACTAGATGCAAGTACCCGGCTTCGCACGGGTTTTAAATGAGGTTTTCTGTAGATGCATACTAAACTGTTTATTTACATGAACTAAAAATTAAAAGGGTACATTTATCTTAAAGCAGGTCAAATACAATTGCCTATCCGAAAAGCATAGTGTCTGCAATTCTATACCAGCAATCCCAAAACACCAGTTGAGACTGCACTATCGTGATAGTATAATTAACAACTTTCCGAAATCCCTTTATTCCAAATAGTAGAATTAAAGATTTTCAATTTTTATAGAGCTTATATGAGTAAAAAAAAACCAGGCTCCCAATAAGTTTTATACATATTTTTTTTCGCCTGTTACCATCGCAGAAGTGTACTCAACAACTTTCGAAAATTTTATTAGTGGTTTTTAAATTTTACATAGCCAATGTAAGGAAAAAACGTATTTGGGCCGCCGGCCCCACATGAGCAGGAGTTTTAAATTTTTCTTTGTTAATTTTCGTCGTGAGTGCCTCCTCAACAAATTGCCAAACTTTTATGCTTCTACCGTCACCGAAAATTAGAGAATACGTGATGAGTCTGTTTTTT
>MUZC01000914.1:148261-169833 GCA_002072015.1 Radix auricularia
TATATTGCATTTCGATTGTCCAAGGTCTAGGACATTCTGTATCATATTTAGAAACTAAGATAGTTTTAAGCCAGGGGTCTCCAAACTTTTCTGCTGGAGGGCCGCATTAACTGTCAAACAGCAGTTTGGGGCCGACTACTAACCCCAAAGTACTAAGTTTTTTGGTAAACTACGGGTAAAAGAAAATATACTATTTTTTTTAAAGAGATTAAAAGGTCTCAAGGGCCTCGCGGGTCGCATCTTGCCCGCGGGCCGTAGTTTGGAGACCCCTGGAAGCGAATAAACTAGAAGATCTCTTATAAGTAGTTCGATGTAGTGCCAAGTTATATTTTTATGACTTCGCAAAGCTCCCTAGTCGTGGTCAGTCACGGTCGGTCTTTTTGACCGGACAAACGGGCTTTGACATTTGTTCAAATGAGTGTTGGCACTGTTGGTTATTTTGCCTAAAATGACAACCTTGCTACTGGCTCCTGGTCGTTAGTGTGATTTAACCGGTGCGAGAGCAACGTCCACAATAGCCTACTGTTAATGTCAGTGATCTCATTGTTGCTGTTCTCACCTGTCTCCGCCGTCTCACTTCCTGATATTTTTCAACTTCTTGACCTTACCACCGTCACTCTCTGACCCATTTGTGTTGGACTGACCCATTGCCGGCCTGGTGGGAGACGTGTGGCTGTGTGAACTGTAACCTGCCCTCCCCTCCCCTATGTGTGCGCGCTGCATGCCTGAAATAGTGTCAGTGACGTGGCCCTGACTTGCAGGCCTGACCTGATTTTGCATTGACCAGATGTCGCCCCCGTGCTTCCGTTTTCTCGATGTTGTGTTCGAGCTTTTGTAAGTAGGGCCGGGAGTGAGACGGAGATATTTCTGTATCACCGACCAATAACAACCCACTTAACAGCTGATGGCACTAACCCATTAAGTATCTGGTATACTAAAACCCACTAAACAGCTGATGGACTTAACCTATTTAATATCTGGTATACTAAAACCCACTAAACAGCTGATGGACTAAACCCATTCACAGCTGGTATACTAAAACCCACTAAAGAGCTGGTAACCTGATAGATTGGATCCCACTTTACATCTGATAGACCGATAGCGTAGTTAATTCATAATATACTGCATTAAGATGTTACTAAACAGATAAATAATGACCACATCCACCATCACGACTATCACTTCGCAGTGACTATGAGCCCTCTTATGTAACGAAACGCAATAACGCTCCCCCTCTCCAAAATAACTCCGTGACGCCGCCTTCTTTATGTTTTAAAACTCAGCGACACTTGTATGCAATGAAAGTCAATGACGCTTCTCTGGCTTATCTCCCACCTGACTTGTCATGAAGAGCCTGAATGCTGGTGTGAGGAACAGTTTGGCTTTGTTTAAGGGGAGGGGGTGTATTTTAAAATTGTATGTTGGAAACAAGGGGAAATAAAAGACAGTATATATCAAATACCTGCGCTATTGAGATTCATTTTTCAAGTTAAATTTTAAAAAAAATATTTGCCAGAACAATTGTGTAAGGCAAGCAATAAATTAAAGCTCTACTAATTGATAAATGCAAAAGTATACGATTCGGCTTATGCTTTCGTCAGTACAAATAACTTACAAAGTATTTAAATTTAAAATTATATTTTCTCTATATAAGTTTACGGGAAAAAGATTCCACAGTTAAAAAAGATTGTGAATTTGGTTTAATCCATATGGAGCACACAAAAAACGTACCAAATCGTTTTATAAATAAATATATTTTCGATATAGATCTTATCATAGGTATTGCTCGCACATAAAATTCCAGTAACTGCAATATCTGTAATCAACACTGGGAGATTGGTTCAGAGAACACCTGTACAATATAAACAAAAATGCTCTAAACAGATCTGATCGTGGCGTTATTTCAGATATTGCATTTACTAGAATTTTTTATGCGAGCAATGTAAGTCAGTTAATAACTTAATATTGCTTTAATTTCTTCAATTTCTTGTTTTGATCACACTATTATTTTGTATATCTTGTATTTGAACTAAAGAATATAAACAAAGGGACAATATATTTGATTAAATAAAGATCTATAAAAGAACATTGCTCACATATCAAACGATTTTGAAGTATACGTTGTTGGACGGTGTAAAGTTCTTTTTTCCCTCCACATTTTTTCTCGGCATCTTTAAAAATAAAAGTATTTAAATATATTTATAGTTTATATACTTACAAAAGAAAATAATGATCATGAAGTCATACATCAAATTTTTGACACATTTTAGCTTAAAATGTATATATTTTTTATAAACTTAGGGATCAGTTATATCTCAGGTCTTTTAATCATTTTTAGGACTTATTTATTTCAATTTTTACAGTTTGATATAATTATCAAATGATTTTTTTTTATTAAAAAGAATTACTAAGGGAATACCTGAAAGTTAAAGTGTTAAAAATCCAAACTAAACTGAAAACCTGGGTGATATGGGGCATTACTCTATGTAAAGTAAAGTTCTACAAAATCAAACACGTGATAAGCTGTAGAAAGTGAGGAAGTTTTAAGAGGTGAAGAGATGAGAGAAATTAAAAGTAATCGAGGGGGGCGATCAAGCTTTACGAACTTGATTATGAGAGGCTAGAGTGTGGAGGACAGGGAGGAGAGCTGATCTCTGCTAGCGACTGTCCAGACTTAGTTCCTCTTGTGTTTATTGATTGCAGTGAAATCAATGAGGCCAACACGAGCTTGTGAGGTGGGGTTTAGAAAATAAAAAGAGAGAAACTTGATCTTTTAAAAATATTTTTTTCTGGCGGGGGGTGGGTTGAAATGAAATTAATTTTAGGAAATGTGTCGTTAATGTGGCTTTGGTTGATTGAAAAAAAGAAACACATGGTGGTGTGGGAGGGCGTTTGTAGGATAACAGTTATGTCAGACAAACCAAAGAACGACAAGAGAATGTTCGTATGGATTCGGGCCGTGAGTACGGTATGCCTATTGTTATGCAGATCAATATCATTGCTTGTGCCAGGTCCAGTCACTGGCCACATTTCATTAGCTGTCAGTTTGTATCCGTGTTTGTTTGACACCACTGTGCTTTATTATCTTTGACTGTCACTCAAACCAGGGTTTGCAGTCGATGTTTTGCTTTGACTGCCACTAAACGATTGCAGTACTGTTTCCAACTTGTCCAGAACTAACACCTTTCTGCCCTTCAAATCCACATGTCAAAGTAGCGTTTTGTTAATAGAGTTAGCGTTTCTTTTGTTGTTCACTCATGCAAAGCGTTATATTAAAAAAAAGTTACATTGTCGCTTTATTTCTTTTCTACCCAGCCACTCTTATTACTTATTCCACTGCAAGTGATCCAAGAAACATAAATATTTTTTTTAACAACGCCTAGTATTAATAACCCGCTTTCACCCCGCGTCTATTTATAAAAGTGGTTCTCTGGGTTATGGACGAAGAGGCCCGTTGTGTGTGTGTGTTGATATCGTTGGCTGACAAATGTCACGAGTGATCGGGTCAATTGTCTGGTATTGAGTTGATTCCAATAAGATTCTTTTAGCCGTGTCAAATGTCAGTAATTTTTTTCCGTTGACGTTTGTGAAATGAGAGCTGGGGCGTTACGTTTTCACTAGGCCAGTAAACTTCATTGTGTCTAGAAGTCAATTAGACACATCAAATTTGATTACTTTGATACATATGATGTCTTTGATACATGTACTGTCTTTGATACATGTACTGTCTTTGAACATGCAACGGGCTTTGCTACTTGTACTGTCTTTAATACATGTTCTGTCTTCGAGCATTGATCACTTTTTGTTTCTTCATGTGGTGTCTTCAACGCTTATGCTTTCCTTCAACCCTGTACTCTTTGATACCCATGTCTCTCGATCATCGTCCCTGTATGTTCTTTGAGCTCATCATTAGATGTCAGCCTCGCTACTATAAAAAAAACCATGTGTGTATATACAAGGGGCGCATGTCATACAGTTCATCGCAGAAGCCTGACACTAACTAGTTATCATTGTGTACGATTTTCCCTAGTATTATTTGGATGTAGATGTCTAGATGACATAATGTATACAACATCTGTTACATGTAAATTATAATAGATGTGATAACTATAAAACACACAGTATACTCTATTACTTGACGGATCCACATCCTTCCATGGTTGAAATGTTTCTGTCTTGGTAGCTAAAATAGGTGTTATCAAACTGGAATGAGGGTTGTGTGATGGTGATTAGCATTGTGAAAGTGGAGTGGAAGAGAGAATCACATTTTATCTCAATCCAAGGCATTGATTCGGGCTAACTAATTGATACTCCGATCTCACAATAAGTTTATGCTGATGTTCAACTCGTGGAACGTTCAATAGGCGTTAAGGGAGACTAGAGCGCCGATGCTCTCTTGTCCAGCATCGAGGTGTTTAACGGGAGGCTCGTTGGTTATTAAAACAAATAAGCGAATGAATCTCACACTGCCCTTAATTTCCGGAATGGGAGAGATGGTCGATTTCATGTGTTCCATCATGGTAGCTGGGAACTGACCATCTCCTATAACTGACCATTTATTTCCACTCACCATCTCCTATAACTGACCATCTACTTCCACTCACCATCTTCTATAACTGACCATCTACTTCCACTCACCATCTCCTATAACTGACCAACTACTTCCATTCACCATCTTCTATAACTGACCAACTACTTCCACTCATCTTCTCCTATAACTGACCATCTATTTTCACTCACCATCTTCTATAACTGACCAACTACTTCCATTCACCATCTTCTATAACTGACCAACTACTTCCACTCACCATCTCCTATAACTGACCATCTATTTCCACTCACCATCTCCTATAACTGACCAACTACTTCCATTCACCATCTTCTATAACTGACCAACTACTTCCACTCACCATCTCCAATAACTGACCATCTACTTCCACTCACCATCTCCTATAACTGACCAACTACTTCCACTCACCATCTCCGTCCTCCCCCTATATTTCCATGATTTCCCCGGATCCCAAATGTTTGTGTCCAGTTACTTTACCCGGATTAGTGTAGTCGATCACACTCGTTGGGGCCGTCTGATATCGATCCGGGACACACGGCTACACCATGCGGAAAAGGCAAATCGATTGTTAACTAATATAATCAAAGCGAGTAATCGATTTGAAAATTGGTTCTACAACGCGTTTCGTTAGTGCAATGGCTTGTCATTTGTGCTGATGGTGAAAGCTCATTATGGTCTTGAATACTCGACATGGTCTCATAATCCACACAGTTCATAATCCACACAGTTCATAATCCACACATCTTCAAATCCATATAACTCATACTCCACACTCCACACTCATATTCCACACTAGGTGCTAGATCTAATGTTCCACGCAAATCATTTTCCACACACTGGTAGATTTTTCATTCCAAAATCTCCTTTTCCACACACTATTCCAATTATTGTGAAGACTCATCTCATATCCCAGGCACTATGCTAGACACATCTCATATCGGAAGCACTATGCTAGACACATCTCATATCCGAGGCACTGTACTAGACTCATCTCATATTCCAGACACTGTGCTAGGCTCATCTCATATTCCAGACACAGTGCTAGGCTCATCTCATATTCCAAGTGAATTGCTTGATCCGTCTACCGCACATACTAAAGTTTTAAAAAATCAAATAATTTTGAGAGTAAAAATGTTCTGCACCTCGCTTTATGGGTCCATAACAGTGATTGTCCAAGTGGGCTAGAAATCACCTCTCATTTATTGGAACGATTGCATGCAGCACGCTCTCTCTCTCTCTCTCTTTCTATAATATTAAACAATATGAATTTAAATTTAGCAAATTTAAAAATAATCTTACTCTTTCAGGAAAAAACGGCGAAGATTTTATTCACGACACTTCTATACAGCAAAGGGAGCTCTTCTCTTCAGAAGCCACGGACACTCTACCAATTACGTCATTGCGGTGAGTAGCGTACATAATGTTTGATTACGGAATTGTCTGTTATGCCATCCATACATACAAAGTGTAGCCCCCGCTTCAGTATATGTTACATGCCAGAGGTGTTAAATACGTAACACTGTCTCCTCCCTCAGCCCACTTTTTGAAACCAGCCATTGTATCGTTAGGCGTAAGGAGTACAGAAAATATAGGGGTTGTTGAAAGATAAATATTTAGCAGGGCCTTTAGTTGGGGAAGTGCAACTCACCATTGGTTTTTGGGAAGTTCAACTCATCATTGGTTCTTGTGAAGTGCAACTCACCATTGGTTCTTGGGGAAGTGCACCTCACCATTGGTTCTTGGGAAGTGCATCTCATCATTGGTTCTTGGGAAGTGCAACTCATCATTGGTTCTTGGAAAGTGCAACTCACCATTGTTTCTAGTGAAGTGCACCTCACCATTGGTTCTTGGGAAGTGCACCTCATCATTGGTTCTTGGAAAGTGCAACTCACCATTGTTTCTAGTGAAGTGCACCTCACCATTGGTTCTTGGGAAGTGCACCTCATCATTGGTTCTTGGGAAGTGCAACTCATCATTGTTTCTTGGGAAGTGCAACTCATCATTGGTTCTTGGAAAGTGCAACTCATCATTGGTTCTTGGGAAGTGCAACTCTCCATTGGTTCTTGGGAAGTGCAACTCACCATTGGTTCTTGGGAAGTGCAACTCACCATTTATTGTTGGGAAGTGTACCTCACCATTGGTTCTTGGGAAGTGCAACTCACCATTGGTTCTTGGGAAATTCACCTCACTTTCGTTTTTTTGGGATTTGCATCCCATCGTGGCGTTAAAGAATCTAGGAATGTGCACCGATATCATCCACGTCTTTTCATGACTAGGAGTATTTGCTTATTAGCCCAGCTGTCAGCTAATGACCAGGAATATGTGAATGTTGCCACTTACACAGATAAGACCCTCGTATTTACGCCTAATAAATGCGTGTGAAACCCTCGGGTCTTGATAGGCTCTGGTATCACCTTGCGCTGAAAGCTTATCATGAACGACATGCCGATAAGCAGGAGTCAACATCTTTAGATCGCTGGGAAATACAACAGTGACAGCTTGTAGAAGACTTAATACATGGAACCAGTCGTAGGCTTCGGCTCTTTCACCGCGCGGCGTTGATTAAAATAATGTCCAATTTGATATCTTTGTTAAGATTGATACAATTTAAATAAGCAGTAAATGACACCACTAAAAACCAATGAAGTCACCCACAATGCCGATCATATCTAGCTGAGCTCTGTCTGACTGCCTAAAACGCCCGAGTAACTCAATTCATTTCATGCTGTGGGTGATGCCGTGTCTTTCTCAGGCGTGTTGACACGCACACAATTAAATCTGTTTGGTAAATGTTTTTAGTTGACATGTGGTTACGCCTAATTGAGGCGTATATGATTAAATCAATGGTTTTCAAAACCAACAACTCACCAAACAAACCGTTTTACTTCACGAGGAAACATGAGGGGGGGGGTGGACTGGAGACAATACAATTTTCAGTAATCTGTGGTGACAATTCGTTGTGAGGGGGTCC
Source organism: Radix auricularia (assembly GCA_002072015.1). Lineage (NCBI taxonomy): Eukaryota > Metazoa > Mollusca > Gastropoda > Lymnaeidae > Radix > Radix auricularia. Next base: position 155,803 of record MUZC01000914.1, read on the forward strand.
TGATAAAGCGCATGTTTGTTATGCTACAACCATTAAAATAGTTCTTTCGTTTTGCTCAAATGGTAATGATTAATGACATGACCAAAACATATTGCTGCAATAGTGTTACGATTAAGCATTATCAAACGAGTGCTATCAAAATAATATAGTTTTGGAGTTCTTATTACAAGACAACTAACCTGACTCAGTTGAATACTTTTTTTAAAAGGAGTATAAATACAAAATAAGACAACGAAAAACTGAGACGAGATTACAAGTTGTCAAAAAATGAATGTTACTCCCTCCATTGACTGGTTGATTCAGTTGAATTGCTACTTGTGACACAATAAAAATGTCTTGTGTCATTGTCGCAAACGTGAGTTGGAAACACGTGATTCAGATGTAAATCTTTGTATCGCTTTTAAGATTAACTTTGAACTTCGCCAATTCACACTGAATTCTCACGGTAATCATACATTAATGACACGGGTTTATTTACCAGATATCTGAGCCAAACTCGAGTAGGAAACTTACATCTGGACGAAAATGAGATAAAAGATATCGAAAGAAAGTGAATCATCGCTACATTAGTTGTCGAATTAAGTCTCTGCAGATGCATTATGGGTCTTAAAGATATCAGCATTGCTAGGAAGTCTACACGAAAATGGAATACCAGATCATCACCTGGGAATATTTGGATACTAAGATACGGTTTTACCAAAATATTTATCTGATAGGTTTATTAGAGGGAACAAAAATATACGCGTCATAGGTTTAGTGTTTGACACTAAAATATATGTCTCATAGGTTTAGAATATGACACAAAGATATGTGTCTCATAGGTTTAGAATATGACACAAAGATATGTCTCATAGGTTTAGGATACGACACAAAGATATGTGTCTCATAGGTTTAGTATACGACACAAAGATATGTGTCTCATAGGTTTAGTATACAACACAAAGATATGTGTCTCATAGGTTTAGTATACGACACCAAGATATGTGTCTCATAGGTTTAGTATAAGACACAAAGATATGTGTCTCATAGGTTTAGTATACGACACAAAGATATATGTCTCACATGTTTAGTATTTGACACAAAAATATGTCTCATAGGTTTAGTGAGTGTATAACACAAATATATATGTTCGATAGGTAGGCGTAGTCTCTAGATTGACATTCCAATTTGAGACAGTCCTTCATTTAAACAGTATTGGGCCCATGTTAAAATAATGCTGACTGATGGCACAAATCAAGTTCAATCTTTAAATAAATCATTTTTTTTCTTATATAGCGCCGTTTTCTATTCTAATCTGTTTTGCTTAATGAAATTTTAAAATCATGTTCCGAGTAGGATAGGGTTAAAAAAAATTCCTTGTCCTCCCCTTCGCAACGTGCCTCACCACATCCTCCCTAGTCATTTCTTTTAAGTGATTCTTCACTGCACGATCCTTCACTGGCGAGTTTGTCTCAGCACTCACCTCCCCCATTACAATTCCTACCCGCTTCCCCTCTACCTCGATTTCCTTCTTCCCCAACCCGACAAACGAATCGTGCTGACTACACTGTAAACTCAAACCACATTGGACTTCCGGTTTTCCAAAGCGGATTGGGTTAAAGATCTGAGCCGGGCGTTTGTTTGGACTTGTTGGTCAGGAAACGTTTCAACTCTCCGATGACGTGTGTCAGCACCCATCCGTCCCTGAGACTTATTATGAATTATTTTGTTTGTCTTTTCAAATATGTAAAAGATCTAAGTCATCAAAAGTTTCACCATTCCTATAGTAAGCTCTTGGCTTTCGATGACCTCAAATAACTCTCTATATAGGTCTACTTACTATCAACTCAATGTTAACTTTTTTGTTACATGTCTTCTTTTTTTTACCCCAATTTGCTCATTCTTTAACTATTCCCCTCCCCCTCGTCTTCTTATTTTCTGCGTCACGAAATCGACACAATTGTGCTCCGTCTTCGTGTCTCTGGCTGATAGTGGTGAAAGATAAAGCTATTAGGTCGGGAGCAGTCAAGTAAAAAAATTCCACCAATGTAATAGTAATATATTCTTCTCACCCAAAAATATGTGAGTAGATTTCATGACCGCGCTTATGCCAATGAATGGTACGCACATGTATTTGTCTGTGGGAGTTAAACGCCAATACAGCAACCAACCAGTTCACAGCCATCTCTCATCAACAGGGGCAAGTGTCACGTGGTCCAATACACCGACCTCAGGTCAGCCTGCAGCTTCGTGCCAAGTCCGGACCATTTCTTCTACATCCTCGCCTACAGACCGGACAATAGGAGGCTGGCTACCACACAAGGCGAGATCAGGGTGGGGCCGAGCCATCAGGTTAGTATTGAACTCAGCCTCATTATATTTAGAGTACCGGTCGTTGTAGTAAGTTATCCCCCTTATTAGCAGCTGTTAAATTGGTTAGAAGCAGAAACCAATACGAAGATGGTAACTCAAAACGTAAAAGGTTTAGCCTGAAATCAATGAGAATCAATGACCGTCAATTTTTGGCTTAAAATTTCACGTTCGTAGCTGCATTATCACATTTTCTATTGCTCTGGTAAATAGATTCATAATGTTTGCTGTTTTTGTTTTGAAAGCATACACTCCAGCTATAGGTTTACAATCTATATGTAACAACCGTGATTTTTTTTGTCATGTGCCAAGCCTCTTCCAAGACATTTTTGGGGTTTTCTTCATTACCCGGCCAGGTGTAGTGTTGACATAACAAAAGAAACATACATTTTTAATTGAATGTTTAAATACGTCATATACGTTTGTCTACTATGTCATCAGCGGAAAGTTTTCACTTGTGCACAATTTTCGTTTAATTAAACCTCTATTTCAACGATTATTGTCTCTGAAAGATTTGACATTAACCAATCGGGTATGCTAACCGTAAAGCCGAAGCTGCCAGGATATGTAGGTTATAAAAACAAATACCTTACTCCCTCAGCCTTTCTATGTTGTAGCTGTTTTTCGACATCCAATAGTAGAAGACACCACCCCCCCTTTTTTTTTCTCCCCCGAATCGAATGGCATTGATTATTGATATTCAGCATATCAGGAGACCCCCTGACCCCCACGCCAACCCTACTGTTGGTGGTAGACAACTATTCGATGCTCTACCTGGTTGCTGTCAAGAGGGGGGTGGGGGTTGTTACGGGGATCTGTCTACCTGGGTTGTTTATCATTGGCGCGTTTAACAACTTCCTTTCTTTGCGTGCACGTCGATCTTACAACATCAGATAACGGTTTTTGTTGGAGAGATAGAAGAACCCTCCAGCGGATTAGGGCTCGGGGTGGGAGGGAGGGGGTGCGGAGATATGATGACGAAGTCTCGGTTCCATCTCGCAGGGAAACTGCAGCTGTGTAGTTTACAGTTTATTTCATGTGTCATTCAAACATGCACATTCGGGGAACTTCGGGACATGGTTAAATTCGTGGCACTTCCGGCAATACGCGATTTGGGAACAATCTTGACCTCCCTGGAAGTATAGAACTTCGGGACTTGTAGCACTTCACTTAAGTTAAACATGACAGTGAACTCGGGGTATTGGCTCGGTAATGTTTGAATAAGGAGAGGGTGGATTTTAATCTTAAGATGTGTCAATCTCAATATTTATAACACTATGGTAATGTCATTTTCCTAAAATTTAGACAAAATCCTGAAAGATGAGTGCCAACTCGTGGACCCGTCAGTTGTGTTTACCGTTAAGTGCTTGCCTTTTTGAACACGAGCCCCAGTCACGTGATCCTTATCAATGTGGTGCAGTCATTGGTGTCAATGCATTTTGTGTACTCTGTCATGTGATTCTTTCGTTTGGTTTAATTTGTACAGCACCCGTTAATGTTATTTTTTTTTTTTGTTTTTGTAAAAAAACAAACTATCACGTGATACTCGCATTTGTGTTTTATTTATTTATGAAGCTCGAGTCACGTGATCTTGTGTTTCAGGCTCGGCTACCAGAATGTAAACCAGACACTAACCCCGCAGACATGCCGGAGAAGTGTGAACACAGGGAAGAAATACGATGGCGCCCCAACCGTGTAGTAGATGGGGATCTGCTCATGTACCTGGGGGCTGCAAGGTGAGTCCTAATAAACTGTGTGATTAAAAGCAGTGGCCTATCCGCTTGCCCTGGATCTATTTAAATCGTTTTTCAAGTATTGCAATGCCTTTTATCATTAAAAAAAATAATAATAAAAAACCACCCTTAAACTTTGTTTATTTTGTTACTTATGACTTGGTTACAGCAGGGAAAATGTGAGAGAGTGTGAGACACATGGAACTGTTACAAACTTCTTTTAAAAATCAGGATTCAGTGGCCGACACACTGGTTCTGCTGAAGGATGGTATCACCAAAATATGACTGGAATAGCAACTTTTAGTTTTTGTAGAGTAGAGTTTGGCATAATATTTGTTATAAATTTAATCTATATGATATGTCTATGTGTAAAAGGTAACTCTTTGCTAACGAGAATCAGAGAACAGCTGAGACATGGAGAAAGTTTGATGCTCTTTAATATTTGAGGCCTTGTTTATTTGGACATGAGTTCATTCATAAAGACTAATCATTTTCTAAGAGAGAGCCCTATCCCATTTTCTTAGCTCTTATGTCTTTAACACTTTAAGATAAAAACTGATTGTGGATTGACTTTCACAGTGCCAGGTTTGGAAGGGGCTAATACCAATAGTTGTTAGAATTAGTGATAAATTCTAAATGGTCAGTCATGGCCTCCGTATATCCAGGATTGTAGATGTTAACTCTTTGTGCATGTGACTTTTCTTTTGGCCAGCTTTCATAACCCCATGAGTATGTGGCTTCTTGAGGGAGGGGTGTGTGTGTGTGTGTGTCTTCAATCCGGTTAAAGTGCGGGGGGGGGGGGTCGATCTTCACCAACATCATACTTAGGCTTCTATTAATTCTTACCCAAGGATTTAATGATAACCTATGCCTCTATTAGCCTTTGGCTCAACGGTGGCGAAACCCGTTGTTTGCGCGCTGCATGCAGTACTGTGTTCCCGTTGTGGCTCACTTTCAATTTTTAAAAGATATGTTAAGCTATTCACTGGAAGATTTCCTAGCCAAGTTTAATGACACAATGCGGCTCTCAATGTTTTAATTTTTTAAAAAAAGGTTCTAAGTTTCCAAGTGTTAACATTTAATGAAAACCTAAACCGCTATAAATTCATGGCAAAAATGAAAGCATTTTATGACCACGTAAGCCTCTGTTAGCCTCTATAAATTCTAACCATATGTAAACTTTGGATGATATGATTAATGAGGACATTACACTTAAGAGAGTACAGCGCTGCACCGAATGCTTATTTTCTACTTCATGTAATTATGTCATTTATAAAATTAAATTTAATTTGTCATTTTCCCCCCTATCAATAGTTACTAGTAGTTGGGTAAGTTGTTAGGTAGTTGGTTTAGCAGGCAGACCTGTTTACCTAGTATAACAGTGACCTGTGTACCTGGTATAACAGTGACCTGTGTACCTGGTATAACAGTGACCTGTGTACCTATTATAACAGTGACCTGTGTACCTGGTGTAACAGTGACCTGTGTACCTGGTATAACAGTGACCTGTGTACCTGGTATAACAGTGACCTGTGTACCTGGTATAACAGTGACCTGTGTACCTGGTATAACAGAGACCCCTGCTGCCGCTCATGCTCATAATTTTTCCCAATGCTTTCTTCCTGCCAGGAGTATTGCAGCCTTTGCAGGGATGTGTGGGGGCACGGCTGAGGATCGATGTGAGGCGGAGGCAATGGATGAGACTACTGTAAACGCCCTGGACACAGTAAGTCTACCTAACACCTGACTCATTGGTGCTGTTTCAGTATTAGTGCCTTGCGCAACTTTTGTTAATTTTAAGACTTTTTATTTTATTTTAAATTTCAACTTTAATGATGTGATATGTGGGCTGTCGTAACTTTTAAACAAACCGAAATACTGTAACACTAAATTTCCTTTCAATTAACTGTAGTTCCAATAAACGCAAACCAGCTTTATTTATTTTATGAAAATCATTCCTCCCACACCCTATTCCACAAACCACTCCCATTAAATACTTTTTTTTATATGCATGTCAAGGCATGTTTTTTTTTCACATTTTTTATTTGAAGTTTAATTAGTTAATTATATTTTATTTAAAGATTGTTTGTCAAAAGACTTAAATGTCACCAATAATGAATATATCTTTTTTTCCGATGGGCTTTGCATAATTTTTTTAAAAAAAATGTTTTAGACAAGGGAGGGAAGGGGCGGTCGGAAGGAGATAAAGGGAGGAGAAAACATTTCTGATCCTCTCCGTACTGATAAGCCTTATCACCAAGGGAAGTAACTCGTCTCGCCCGGAGACCGTAGAGATGAGTTATGGCGCTCACTCGGCCCCAGGTGTAGAGTGTACTAGTAATTATCAGGCGAGGGATCATTAGCACAGGTAAATTTCTCCTGGATGCGTCTGTGGGGTACACGGGAGCAACTAGACCCCAAGGATCGGCGTGTCGGCATGGAGAGAAAAAAAACGTGATGTTAGGGAAATGAAGGGGAATACTTGTTAAAGTTTTTTTTTTAATTATGATATGCTATGCTTTTTGTCATGAAAGTAGTTGTGATACTCGCTGATGTAAATGACATAAAGCGTAACTTAAAAAACTCGCTTTATTAAGGCAACACGCCTCCCCAAAACATATCTTGCCAGCTGAAAGGGTTCGAATAAATACTTTCGATTTTACGGGTAATGTCTAAAGAACTGTGGCCGGTGGCTAAAATTGGTTAGGCTCCGATACTTGAGCCTCCTTGAGCCAAGGCCTGGATGGGATGCAGGAAGCCAGCTTGTTCAGACGAGAATGCCGTTTTATTTATTTGTGTATGTGTGTGTTTGACAGTTAAGGGAGAGGGGAAATTCTCTGGAATTTCTTACCAGTAGACCTGGCCAGAAAGGCGGTCGCGGGGTAGGGGAGGAGAGTCGTCTTTTTTTCTTCTTTGTGTTTCTAATGAAAAGCCAAGTGTGCCAGTTGTACCGATAGATGTTGAGACTAAAGTAATAGTTTGGTTTGAAAGCCAGTCTGGCAGCATGTGTTGTGATCCTGGCTGGTGGATCCATCAAAACAAATGAAACCATGTGCCGGGGTGGGCTGGGGGGCTAATGGTGTCGTGTGATCGCCAGGAGATTAGCGCGGGCTGCCTGTAAATGTTACTGGGAGGAAAGGGGTGTCTGCCTTTGATAAAATAATGATGTGTCTTAAATGTGCACCTGAATGTATCCGTCACATAATTATAATGGCTTCGTTGAAACTCTCTTGTTATGTGAACAGGGATTAATATATTAACAATAACAAAGTTTAGTGTGTGAGTGCGCACTAGGATTCTCTTAGGATTTATATACCCTCTACCTATAGTGCCTATAGATGTTAATGCGAGTTTTTTTTTCTTCTTCTTTTTCTTTCTTTCTTTAAAAAAAAATGTTAAAAAATTGCTCTATTATTATTATTATTATCTTTACTAAGACGCTCCTTCTCTACGTTACCGTTTCATTAATTGGTCTGTTAATTTTTAAAAAGAGACAACACTTGGATGCATGGACGTGTTAGCATCAGAGGCTTACACCTTAAATATCTGTCATTTCTTTACAGATTGGTAACTTGCGATTATTGGAGCCGTGTTCCACCACACACAAAACAGGGGCATAAACTCCATTCATATACCTGTTAACTAGTTTAAATCAGTGCTGACTTTTTAAAAAAAAGAGTACTGTAGATGGCCGAACTATTGACTATTGTACTGAAGTTATGTGTTGAAACACCATAGATCACCTCGTAACCGTGGCGCCCTTGCAGAATTTTTGCTAACATCAATCAGATTAACATATCTCAATTTTTACACCCAAGACACAAACACTCACCAAAATACACCATTTCATCTCTCTGAAAGGCAGCTGCACTTTTTCCTTTCAATATTTCTTCTGTCTATCCCACCACCCCCTCATGTATGTCAGTGCCTCTTTTCTCCCTATGTTCTCTCTGTTTCCTCTAATGCACCATACCTGTGTCAACAGTGCTGTGTGTTTATTGGAGGGTAATGGGGGTCATGCTGTGAACAAACGGGATCCTTGTACCCAATGCGACCCCTTTGTTGTGATTTTCTTGTCATCCGCACCCCCTTTGGAAAAGCAGGGGGCTTAACAAACCTTTCTTTTCACCAAAAAGAATGCCAGAATGCCAGGCTTTCATTCCAATCAGAGTTATCTTTTTGTTGTGTGATTACAGGTATCACATTGAGGAATGCTAGCTCCCTTTTTTGATGCCAGCCAGAAGTTAGTTGCTAGTATTCTCAAAGTGGGATACATCACCCCTCTCATAGGTTTTCGGGCGCTAGCTGACTCTTGTTTCAGAAAAACTTTGATTTAACCCCCCGCCCCGTGGACACGCATTCACAGGCTTGTCCATGGGACATATTTTTCTGTCCCATCCCATCCCATCCCATGAATATTTATGCTTGTCCCATCCCGTCCCATGGGAATCATATGGGAAAAACATTCATGTGGACAAGCCTTAAGCTTGTAAGGCTTGTCCATGGGACATATTTTTCTGTCCCATTTCATCCCATCCCATCCCATGGCAATTTATGCCTGTCCCATCCCATCCCATGGGACAAACATTCCCATGGACAAGCCTGCGCATTCACACTTGAACTCCAACGACCCCACGCTTGCTTACTCGTATTCCAACGACCCACACACAAGTACACCCATATTACAACGACCCCACGCATTCTTACCTGTATTCCAAAGACCCACACTCACGTACACCCATATTACAAACGACCCCACGCATGCTTACCCGTATTCCAAACGTCTCACACACACTTACACCTATATTACAACGACCCCATACATGCTTACCCGTATTCCAACGACCCACACACACACGTACACCCGTATTCAAACGACCTGATTCCAAAAGCGATGGCTAACACCGACTTTCGGTTTCTCACCTGTTCCTCACGTCTTGTAACCTGTACAGGAAGCTGGGAAATGTTTCTCTGGCCTGACCTTTGTAGGATGTAACAGGAGGCGCCAAGAGTTGTCCCTAGACTTGCTCATCTACGTCACGCGGGCGCACATCCCTGCTCACTGACCCTCACAAATGCACTTCATACACACACTTGAAGTACGCATGCACACCCCAGAAAATATTAGATCAAGGTGCTTTTACAATTTATGTTTTCCTGCTTTTATATTTTACAACCCCGTTTCTTGGTCCGTCGCTCTTCTGGTTGGCTGATTCCCGTCTCGTGTATTGACTCTCGTCTCGTGTACTGACTCTCGTCTCGTGTACTGACTCCCGTAATCTCGCCCACTCCAATCCCACGTGTATTTAAAACCATGTTGTATGTAATGGTTTTAAGTTTTTGGAAAACGGGATTTTATACAAAATTTTAATTAAAACAAACAAATTTTATTTTATTGGATATACTTGGCTACTTCTCAATAATTCTCCAATTGTCCACACTGAATTTCCCGGCCCGGCCTAGATGACTTGAGACCCACTGCTCAGCCTGCCTACCCAAATGGTTCCAGATGTTAAATGTGGCTGAGGTCATGGGGTAGATAAAGGTGTAGGTTTAAGCTAAACACCGCTGGCTTTGGTTCTACCTAGGCGTAGCGCTGGATGTTAGAATTGACTGGGGGGTCTCGATGGTACGACTGGCTCAGAGAGGGATATGTGGAGGTGAACCCGTACACAGGAGTCTCAATATTTGATGTATCTTGAAACTCAATAGTCAATAGGCGAGAAAAGGAATGCAAACAATGCTAATTTCTATAATATGAACCTGCTGGTTTGAGAACCGGTGTTTTATATATATTGTGTTTTAAATCCCTTCAATTTACTTCACCAACTTGTCTGTCGTTGTTCCACCCGCGGAAAAATAAAAGTCCAAAATGGACCACTTCCTGGGATCCTATCGAGCTGAAATTTTGCACAAAGACTTTTGTCACTTCTATCAATGTATTCTATCAAAGTTTCAGATCGATCTAATTTACTGTAATTAACTTAATGAATTTTTAGTTTATCTCAAAGTATCTCTATGTCGCATGTAAGTGTTTATGCTAGTCTGTCGCGCTGGGCGTATTATAGTAAACACTATCAATACTTTTACTTATCTCTAATATATAAAGGATTTATAGTCAAAAACTTTGTTTTTTCGGACTATTTAACCTTAATATAAAATTTCAAAATTTCGTTTATTTAAATGTCATATCTCCACTCATCAAAAACAATTAGAATTTATTTATCGTAAACTTGATCTAGCCTATTTATTTTCGTTAAGGTGCTTAACATTTTGGAGAAAAAAATATCTCATTTGTTTTCAGTGTTACAATTAGATGCCGCCAAGTAAGGAATAGTTAAATCATCCCTTAAAAATGTGAGGGGCGTTTATGGGTAGGATGTAATATCAGAGATGAAAGATCATAACTAGTTGGAAGATATCATTGCCGCTTTCTTGATTTGAGTGTTGTTGCCGGGTTGGTTATATAGTTTTTTTTTTTTTTTTAAATGGGGAGTGCTATTTTGTTGTTGTTTTTTTTATTTAATTTTTTAATATATATTTTTTGTTTGTGGGTGAAGAAACAATTTCTTTTTTAATTTTTAACATCATGTGAACTATTTTTAAAACATTGCTTTAAATTTTAATTAGCGATATTACTAAAAGAAGTTTCGGAAACGTCGTTACTTCTACGACAGTTGAATCCTTTCAAAGAAGGTGGAGCAAGTTCCTCTGTCTTACACAAACATGAATGCACCACCCCATAGTTAAACCACAAGGCAATCTTATTTCTACATTGTATTTTCAGCTGGCAAATAGTCCAAAGTGTTTTTTCTCCCACAGTTATTGTTGACAAGTTACCTAACTCATGCTCTTTTTGAATCGGATGGATGTCCCCCACTCTGTACTTCAAACAGATTGTAACTATAGTCTATGAAGCATTTTTTCCCTTGTACCGGTTTACTCATCATATCGTCCGTCTACCATCTGGATATGACAGGTGGCTTATTTCTCATTTCTACCATCTGAATATGACATGTGGCTTATTTCTCATTTCTACCATCTGAATATGACAGGTGGCTTATTCCTGATTTCTATCATCAATACGCTGAATATCTCACTTTCCACTTTCTATCAACATTCATCATTCCACTGAACATCTCACTTTCTCCTTGCTACCATCATTCCATTGAACATCTCACGTTCTCCTTGCTACCATCATAACACTGCACATCTCACTTTCTCCTTGTTACCATCATAACACTGAACATCTCTATTTCTCCTTGCTACCATCATTCCACTGAACATCTCAATTTCTCCATGCTACCATCATAACACTGGACATCTCACTTTCACCTTGCTACCATCATTCCATTGAACATCTCACGATCTCCTTGCTAACATCATTCCACTGAACATCTCACTTTCTCCTTGCTACCATCATAACACTGGAAATCTCACTTTCACCTTGCTACCATCATTCCATTGAACATCTCACGTTCTCCTTGCTACCATCATAACACTGAACATCTCAATTTCCCTTTGCTACCGTCCAACGAGAGTGTGCTCGCAATCCTTCTCCCTTGTCAGCTGTCAGTCTGGCTGTAGCGCCGCCAGGAGAAAAACGAGATGGCTCTACTGTACGTTACTGTAAACACAATCCGTCTCCTAAGTTTAGACAGAGCCGACAATTACGCCACCGAGGCTCCTCATAATTGCACGTCGTTGATGTAAATAGCTTTACGCGAAGGCATCTAATAACCGCAGTGGAAATGTGCTCTTCGTTAACCAACTACCCACACAGATGCGCGGTGCGCGGCGATAAAGCGCCCCTCCACCCTTGCTACAGATCCCAGAACGTGATGCTGAGTACTTTAGTACGGTGTACCGTATGGGTCATGTTTTATCTGCCATGTCTTGCTAAATGTGCTTTCTAAGGTTCAATGTTCTGTGTGCAAATTAAAGGAAAAAAACAACTCGTGTATAAAGCTGCACAGCAATCAATTTTAATGCAGATGTTACAAAATTTGCAGCGCGGTAAGTCTAAGCCCCTGCGCGGCGTTGGTCAGACGCAGTCGCACAGCATAAAAGGAACATTGCTTTTACCATCGGGTGTTGCTGTCGTGGACTTGACACTTCTGGAATTTTGCTATCCTTGACAGGTTAGCGTTGGTCTCCCATTAGCTGAAATGTTGGTCATATGATTGACGAGCTCAAATTATGTTTCGTAGTCTATTGTTGATGATGATGAAGAATACCCTTTCAATCCTTCCATTCCCACTTTTGTCTCCACCTGCCCCCTTCTTTACATTCTGTTTGCATTCCTTCATTCTTTCCATATCCAGCTATCATTCCTCCTATTCCGACTTTCGGAAATAATTGTTCTAGTGCTGTCTGTTGTGTGTTTTCTGGTTATTAATTACATGTTCAGCCTATTGTCATGACTGCCTGTCTCAAAAACACCCACCCAGACACACGAAGTCCGACATGAGGAATGCATCTAGTTGTCTGACTGGCTGGCTTGTTTCTTCTCAATGATTATTTGAAGTTCTTTTCTGGATTAGTATAGTAGAGTTCAACGAAAGTCAAAAGTAATTTTTAAAAGGCATTTCCCCCGCCATTTCCCTTAATGAAATAGCGTTTAACATCGCAATAACTTATACTTCTTTGATACTAAGAAAAATTGTCTGAATGCATCAGAGACGTTGGTTATTGATATCGCAAATATGAACCATTAAAATTACCCGCCTATCCAAAATAAAGACACTTAAAAACTAGGATCGGACTGTTCAGGGCCTTACATTTAGAGGAAATGGACCCACCTCTTATTTGTGTAGGACCCAGATCCTTTCCGATAAGCGAGGTTATGTTAACTTGTATGGGGCCTACCAGTACAAGTTTCCTTTTAACCAAATACTTGTGTTTCAGTGATCCCCATGCCTATTATCTAGTGATCCCCAATTATGTCTTCCTATGGTCACAATTTGTTAGTCTATAATTTCATTTAATTTGCATAGACAACCACGCTGATACTTGCTAGACGGAAGATTGCCAAACAAATGATTTACAAGGTTTCTATGCAACCATCATGAGCATTTGTAAACTCGTGTCTAGAAAACCATACGCCGGCCAATTTTGCCAATGGCCAATGGAGTGAATCTATCAATCGACACTCTACCGCAATCGTAACCTGGCTCAGTTACAAAATAGAACAGTTTCATATCTCTGAATTGTCAGATTTGTGGGTCTGTTTATGTGTCTGCGGGTGCTTGTTGGGATGTTCGGAATTTGTTTGTTGTGCTGGATGTTTGGAATGTGTTTGTAGTGCTCAAGTTTGTGAGGGTCCAGGGCAAACAACTTAGGACCGTCTCTCTTGGCCCTTCTATGCCCCCCCCCCCCCCCCGGCCACGATCACACGTGAGCGTTGTAGCGATAAGATGGAGACCCACTGTGGCCGGCCGGCGGGGAGTAGATCGGAGTGGATTGTTGTTTGAAACAACACAAACAATTGACTGATTTGAGCATTGGCTGGTCCGGGCCTGCTGACGTGCGGATGATAAGCGCCACCGTTATAAACAAAGCTGCGAATTGGTGGGGGTCCGGCTTGTTTGGAGAGATTCTTGAAATTTAACCAGACAAACGAGTTATCCCCCTTTTAAATTCTTGAAGTTCATTTCTCCCTCCGTCCGCCCCCCCCCCCTCTCGCAGCCATCTGCAAGCGAGTTGGGCAGTTTTTCCATTAGTCTTTATTCATCCCTGCCTATTGCTAGTTCCTATCTTTACCTCACTCCCATCCCCGATATTCTCTATATCATCGGGGCTAAACCGCTGCTTGCGAGCCGCATGCGGCTCTTCTGTGATCACAATGCGGCGCGCGTACAATTCAGGAAAGATATTATGTTACAAAGATTACTGGAAGATTTAAAAGTTAGGTTTAATGACCCATAGTGCTTCAATGCGACTCTCAATA
>MUZC01000914.1:170016-190047 GCA_002072015.1 Radix auricularia
AAAAAAAAACATTGTTTTTAACTATTTAACAATAACAAAATTTAAATTCATTGACATTATATTGAACTACTTATTTTTAAATATATCCCCTAACAATAGTACGTGTTTTAAATTTAATTAAATTAAATACTTAGGTTATGGGCATTTTAAAAAATGCAATAAAAGGGCACAAAATATGAAGGAAAACGAAATAGTGAAAAAAGAGATTATGATGTCTTAGAAAAAAAATCATAGCTTTCGAACCACTTGGGATAAAAAGATGATCTTTATGTTTATACTAATCATCAAACAATTTCTATACAGCTGTATTACTTTAATATTTATAAAAATTAATTTGAAATTTTCATTCAAGTGCCTATTTTAATACGTTTAACTTGTTTTCAGTGCTAACTGTTTTAAAAATAACTTAATGTAAATACTAATTGACTGTTTTTATTACTTCCATTGAAATTTTCAGTTTAATGATGTCATTCGTCTTTATTTTTAGCTTAACAAAATTATCGATTAATTAATCGGTAATTTTTCAAAAGTTAACGATTAAATTTAATTTAATCGATAACAGCCCTAATATATATATATATCAGTTACGATAGTTCTTGCCACCCCTTTTATATATCCATCCTCGTCCCCCGTTCCCCCTTCTTGTCTCTGAATCTGAATATCCCCCCTCCCCCATATTTAGTTTTCGCGACCCTTACAAAACACTGATTGACGCCAGTTGTAGCAGGTCTAGACCAGTGCTTCTGAAAGTGGTGAACCGCAGACCAGTGCCGGTCCATGTGCCATCTGCTGTCGGTACGCAGAAGTTATCAAGAAAGGACCCAAAAAAATCGAATTATAATGCTCCATTTTCATATATTAAAACAAACTCTATATAATATGTCAAATCTTCAGCATTAACCACATAAAATGAAACAAATAATATTTATTAAAAACAAACAAACAAACATTTCACTTCCACGTTATTACAAAGAAAATAGTGCACCGGTCCCTGGTGCAATAGAAATATTCCTGCCGACCTGCCATACTAAAAAGTTTAAGAAGCACTGGTCTAGACAACAGCGGTGTAGATTTACCGAATTTACATTATAACTGTAAAAGCAACACAACGGCCGCAAGTTTACGTTTGATCTAATCATCCAGAATATATCTTGGAATGCCGTGTCTACATTGTTTGGTTATCAGAATTCCAAAAAAATATTTCGTGTCCCTTTCCAGTGCACCAGCCGTTAACACCTTTACGTGGTCATTGAAAGTAAAACAGCTCCTTCCCACTGTCGGCTTCTATCTTTTAGATCACCTGTAGGCCACTGGGTGTGTCCTAGCGACAATCTCTTAGTTAACTTTATTATCAACCAAACTAATACCAGCTTCTTCCTTACTACATCACATAGAATAAAAATTGGTAAGCTCAATGTGCACAAACATATGTGTATTCCTAAGCAACTTTCACAGCATCCACTTATTTGACCAGTGGTCACCGGTAACAGAACTGAGATCTCTTGTGTGTTTTAAGTCCCAGACATAGATCTAATGAAGACCGCCAAGGTATTAATTTTAGGCGAACAATTTGAGATTAAGTTGGATGAAGTGCAGTCTAGCTTTTGTCATTTAATTAGCGCTCTAAGAATTATTATTTATTACAGATTTCCTTGTTTTCCAAAAGGTATATGATTAAAATGCTCTTATTTGTGGTTTTTACAGAAAAGAAGAAAAAAGCGATGCTTTTTCTATACTTCATTTTTACGGGCAATCATTACAAACTTCAATGCTAGTTTAATGGCACAGTTAACATTCGGGTGGTTTTAATTGATACTTTATTAGCACGTATTAATATGCATGCTTTAGAGTGACAAAGCAACAAAAAATTAATTTTAAAAAATAACGTTTTAAAATTCATAACATTTAAAAATGTCACGTTTTCGCTTGTCTCTATTTAAACATAGTTTTCCATCCTTGAAAATTCTCTCTATAGCATTCCTTTTTAACTTATACTATTTAAATTCTACGTTTACGTCTGTGGCCTCCGCTCGATGATTTACTACGTGGCTCGCTCTCACGTATATATAACATGAGTTAGTTGATATGCGGGTCGAAATTGATGAGTTGGACGTTGCTTGCCCATTGAGGTTAATGGCTCGCGGGGAGTGATAAATGGGAAAGTGCGGAGGAAATGATAAAATAATTTGCGATGTAACTCGCGCCGTCCTGATAACTTGTTTCAATCTGCTTCTCAGTATGAGAGGTGACTACCCCAAAAAATGAACCTGGCGTCTCAGTCTGAGAGGGCCACCGCCCCCCCCCCCCCGACATGTACCTGGCTTCTCAGTCTGAAAGAGGCCTACCCCGAACATGGACCGGGATTCTCAGTCTGAAAGGGTCCTACCCGAAACATGGACCTGGATTTTCACACAAAGTGGCGCCCTTGCAAAACACTAATGTTAAAATACAATTTAAAAATCACTCCACATGTTCACAGAAATAAAGATCCCTGTACATATATTGGTGTATAAAATTCACCCAAGACAAATTTAGTTGATTTTATCATGAAATAAACGTCGGCCTATTACAATGCCACTTTTCATGAAGTATCTTTTATGATTCACTTTCAAACACTTTTAATTATAAAAATAATGTCCAGCTTTGATTATTCAACATCTTCCTTCCTCAGCTCCACAAACACAATTACGACACGTCCAAGTCGCTGCAAGCACTAGTCAAAGGCCCATCAGTGATGTACACTGAGAAGAAATGGAACGAAGAAGACATTGTAAGTTGTTATGGTTATTTTTTGTCTTTATTGTTTTTTTTAAAAATAAAATAAAATGTAGAACGAGTATCTACTTGGTGTCACCTCTGTATGTGTGGTTTCTTTCTTGCGTCTTGTCTTATATTGTCTATGGTATCATGCCTCTTTTTAATTCATTCTGTGTTTGGTTGGAAAATGTCTCTTGTATACGATTTTCTTGTTATTGCCTTTGTTTTCTATCTAGTTTATGCCTGACTCTATTGGTTGGTATATTTGTTCTTAGCTCAATGTATGTCAGGGACTTTGATTTAAACTGCACTTAGTGTTAAAAAATATTATTTTTTATAGGTTTATTTAATTATGGCATTATTCAAATCATAGTTTCTGGCAAATTTTTTCTTCAGTAGATAGTTATTGTAAACTTAGTTATATTTTGTGCTTAATTTACATAAAATAAATCAAAACAATCTATTTTTAAATCGTTGATTTTAACTTGTGTCTGAGCGTGCGACCGACCGACCGTGCGACCTTGCCGAAAAAACTTTGGGTCGATGTTTATTTAACCTACTTTCTCGTAAGCTAGCGAGCTGAAATTTTGCAGGCATACTCATGCCAATGATTAAAATGATGTATCAAAATTTTAAATCAATCGAATGGACATTAATTGAATTATTGAATTTTTAAATTATTTTATTTACCTCTTTATATCGTGTTATTTTTTTATATAGAGTGTTGTGGTGCGTAATATGTTCAACAACCTTTCATGTCGCGCATTAAGGTGCGCTTTACATTGACGGTACTTTTTACAAATAAATTCATGATCGGTGCACATTATATTAAACACGTTTTACGAGACATAACTAGAACTTTGTATTTTCGGATTGTTTTGCCCAGCGTATTATAATGAACATCCTTATAGTTATGTCTCGTATATAAAGGATTTATCGTGAAAAACTTGGTTTTTACGGGATTTTTAGCGCATTTTCGAGAAGTCGAATGCGCTATTGCACCCGTTTTGTCCGTCCGTCCGTCCGTCATCACCTTTGATCTCAGCATCCATAAGTCCTAGACCCATGAGGTATATATGTTTTTTGTATGTCCTGACCTGCCATTTGTGCATCAACACTCAGTTACTCGATCCGTTAAAAAACCACGTTAAAACTACCAAAAAATATTTCGAATCGAGAGGTAACACTAGCGCAGGGAACGGCCGCCATTGCCGGAAGTCGAATACATAGTTTTTCAAGCATTGAAGAGTGGTGCGAAAGCGTGCAAAAGAATTAGTTTTTTTTTTAGTTGACGTCATTAGAATATGTGTAAAAGTTTAGAGAGTTTTACGTCATCATTTGTGGTGACTTGTAGTTAGATTAAAGAGAAAATAAAATTTTTTAAAATGTAAAGAAATGACTTTTAAATTAAAAAAATGTCAGGTATATTCATTACACAAGAAAATTCATAAAAATATGTCTAAAATCTAAACACAATGACTGATAACTACATAATGCTGATATCTAACATAAGTACTGATACATAATACGAAAATGCGCTAACACGTCCTGAGTTCCAATAGGGACCAGGCTTAACATGATTTTTTGTATTACGGTATTCAAAATGGAAAAATGCGCGTACCAAATTTTTTGTTGTTGTAAATGTGATTTTGTTTGAAAAGTATTTTCTAGTAATTGTCCAATAGAATCTTAGAAATCAGAAGCTTTTAGCGGAAGTTCTCAGCTAGCTTTCATGTAATGGATAAGTTAGACTGCGCTAGAGCTAAAATTGTATAACTTAAGTCTAGTTAAAGAAGTATTTATAGCACCCGCAAACTGGTGTTTTGTGATCCATCTTAATCTCCATGAAAACAGCAGGTTCCCCAAAAGCTTTACAACAAAAAATAACCAAATGAGAGAGGGAAAAAATCTGATCCAGACTATTAGAGTATTGGTTTCCCAATCCTCGCCACGAACTTCAAGACAGAAATCAAAACATATCCCTTGGCTGTCAAAACACGAGCCAGCCTTTAAACCGCGCGTTTATTTCACGGGTGAACATTCGCTTCCACGTCCTGGGGGGATTTACTTGTCTTTCATTTTGTCAAGTGAATTAGGAATTTTCTCCCTGTTTATCAGAGGGTTGCGCCCCCGGGCCCCCACTCACCCATCTATATTCTTTATGTTGTGCAGATAGCCTCTCCTCCCCCCCCCCCCCCCCAAATCTCCTTCTTGTGTTCGATTTTGTGCACATGTCAATTCAACTCTGGAATCTGCGTGCTTTCGATCACATGACGACGAAAGCCAATGAGGTTTTATTCAAAGATCTGGCTGTTTTATGTCTGAAGATCTCGTGAGCCATACAAATGTTGCAGGTATTATGCGGGAAATTCAATTTTTTAAAATATATAACACATTTGTCGTTAATGGGTTGAATTAATTCGGAAACCAACATGCGCCACCCGGTGCACATCTTTGTTGTTGAAAGTTTAAATTATGATGTCTCGCACCAGAGTTGACTTTCGAAACAATCGTTAACGTAATAACATTAGGTTCGTCCAAACTGCGCCAAGTAGACTTATATGTGATGCTAATGATATATTTTACCCTAGATAAATTTCTTGATAACCTATCTTTCGCTATATAGTATGATAAGAATGGCCCTCATCGATCACGACGGACAAGCAACAATAATGAACTTTAACTTTCGATAGATTTTTAAAATGTTTCTTTTTAAGAAATTAAGATTTGCATCACAATTTTTTTTAAATTAATTTTTTAAAAACTGTATTCTAAATACGCCCAAAAACCAATACTTAAATTCGGGGCTAGCAGGTTTACGTTAAAAATATTATTGTTTTTTGTCCTGAAATAAATATTTAGGTCTTAATATATTAAATTGTAATTAATTATGTATATAAACAACCTCACTCTGCCTTATTTTAAAGTCACTGGCCTTATATAGACCTACTCTGTCTTGTTTCACAGTCACTGGCGTTATACAGCCTGACTCTGTCATGTTTCACAGTCACTGGCGTTATACAGCATGACTCTGTCATGTTTTACAGTCACTTATCTTATACAGACTTACTATGTCGTGTTTTACAGTCACTGGCGTTATACAGCCTGACTCTGTCATGTTTTATAGTGCTGATCTTACACTGTCAATATACAGCCCTATTTTGCCCTTTGTTCTGCAGACGGTCTTGAGCCTCACTCTAGCGTCTCAGACTCACTTTGACTGACTTCACAACTTTAGCCCCTGTCCTCAATAGTCTAAAGTTCGGCGCTTATTGGTCTAATGGCCTGGTGGTCCCGGTTTAACATCCCCGGCTTCTCCAGTAAAACTTAACTCTACTGCTCTGATTATTCTTGGACACCCCAGCTTTCTGGCGCTCAACGAAGGTCAAGTATATGAAGTTCTATATTTAGCCGCCATCTGCTCGATCTGGTCACGCTGGCGATAAACATGATTGTCTCCCCTTGTCTTGTATTGCAACAGCCCACTGATTGGATCATCAAATTTTTAAAGGAGGGGGGGGGGGTATAAGAAATGTATTGTTATATGTGTCAAATCACACACTATCAGTGCTTTGTAGTCTGGGATTATACAGACCAGTCTTGTTTTTAAATCCTTTATATTAGCTTGTGGTGTCTGAGCCGTGCGACCGACCGGTCGTGTGACCTTGCCGAAAAAACTTTGGATCGATTTTCACCCACTTTCTCGTAAGCTAGCGAGCTGAAATTTTGCAGGCACACTCATGCCAATGATAAAAATGATGTATCATAATTTCAAATCGATCATATGGACAGTACTAGAATTAATTAATTTTAAAATTATTTTATTTATCTTTTTATATCATGTTAATTTTTTGAGATAGAGTGTTGTGGTGCGTGATATGTTCAATAACCTTTCATGTCGCGCAATAAGGTGCGCATTACATTGACATTACTTTAAAAAAAATATTCACGATCGGTGCGCATTATATTAAACAAATAGAGTTCATACCAATTCTTCTAAAATGATGGAAGTACATATAGATCTAGTTATTATTCCGATACTTATCATCGCCAAATTTGGTTATTTTTCAAACTTTTTTTCTGTGGGGCTGGTGTACATCAAACACAGTAACTGATACCACGAGGAAATCTTAGATGTCTGTAACCTTACCTTAGTCGCACCTTAAATATGTAGACAGGTCAAATGTGTTTTGTGACATGTAGTTCTTGTGATATGTGGTTCAGAATGTGTACGTTACTGTTATGTGATTTCAATAGGAATCGTGTTGTCTTGGTTGATCCTCATGTTTACTATGTGAGCTCGACTCGTCCAAGCTGAGTATCACTTTTTTGATAACTCTTTTAAAGCTTCACACAGAGCGTTATTTAAGTCAGAGCAATCTCATCATTAGGGCATTTCTTTTCCACTGCTCCCCCTTCTTTTTTTCCATTTGTTTGGCCGATCAGCCATCGAGTGTGGCCTAATCACAAGAAAAAGGTCCGGTTATTGGAACTTGAGTATGGCAGAAAGTAGCCATGCAAGCGGCTAAAAGGCTCCTGGTGGCCCACATCCTTCCCACCCCTTAATCAGATGGGCTAGCACCTTCAATATTGTTAAAGGGGTTGTAACACAATTATGTCTCTTGCTTGTGGGTCACCCCTACCCCCATCCCCTTTTACAATCCCTCTTCCAGGACGCTGCGAGAGACTAGAGGTAAAACTATAACTTTCAGGCTAGAGAAAGGGGGATGGGGGGAGAGAACGGTGCCGCAAATGAGAAGATTAAGGAGCCGGTCGGAGGCGAGTCAATAGCTGCGGACTTGATCAATACACGAGCCTGCTGGGGAGGGCTCATTCTCGGTGGCCTCTCGGAGCAACAATGTGACGTGTGGGACAGAAGAATTATGGTCTTGTGTTGAACTGCGAAATTTCCAGGAATTGGAGAGGGTGAGGGCAGGGATTACGGCGATGATACTTAGACTAAGAAACCTCCATACAGTCTTGATCGACTTGGCCTTTTAAATGCAAGCAATTTAGCTCTGCGACACGTCCAAACAGCTCTTAGGTATTGTAACATCCGAGACAAGTCTTGGAGTATAGGATGCATCTAGAAGACGTGAGACTCTGGCAAATGCAATTATTAATATCAGGATTAATTCTTCTACTTAAGACAGTGCCAGAAAGATAAGTCTCGTCACAAATACTTTAACTTGGATTTGAGGGAGGGGGGAGATATACTTTTTCTCCCTCTTAATAAGTAGAGTTAGGTTGAGAAACTTGACGTCAATCCTGATTTGTCAAACCTTTTAACCATTTATGGCTTGACGTCACTACCACGTGCCGTCAAGCCCTATACATTACCCGGGCTGAGATTGCCATGGAGACGTACGTTTCCCACCGACGTCATCCATCCAATGACCCTCAGTGTTGCACACATTTCCCGACAACGGGACAAAGATCCGCCATCGACAATGAACTTAAAGCTTTGATTGGACTTGTTTTTACTCTCTTTGTTGGTCGCCACTGTAAGCACAAACCAACAGGCGATAATACTCTTTCCAATCTCGCCCACCGTGCCATTTGACTATTTTTCTTTGTTCAGTTACTCATATATTTCTTTATACGGGATCTGGTGGCTTAGTCCTCGACACCACCGTGGGTTTTTCAGACCTGTTTAAGAATTAAAAGCGTAAGACAGCTTAGAAGTCACATTATAACAAAACTACTCTACATATTAGTACTGTGAGGTATACCCCACGAATAAAAAGATGGTTAAACTTTTGGTTCAATAAATATATATTGGCCTGAAAATTGTGGACTCCACTCCCAGGCACCTTACTCCACTCCCAGACCCATTACTCCATCTCTGCCCTCCCAAGCCCATTACTCCCCTCCCAGGCCCATTACTACCCTCCCAGGCCCATTACTCTCGTTCCAGGCACATTACTCCATTACTCTCCTCCCATGACAATTACTTCCCTCCCGGTCCCATTACTTCCATCCCAGGCCCATTATTCGCCTCCCAGGCACATGACTCCATTACTCCCCTCCCATGCCCATTATTTCCCTCCTAAGCCTATTACTTTCCTCCCAGGCCCGTTACTCCTCCCCAGGCCTATTACTCCTCACCAGGGCAATTACTCCCCTCCCAGGCCCATTACTCCCACAGACCCATTACTCCCCTCCCAGCCCCATTACTTCCCTCCCAGACCCTTTACTCGCATCCCAGGCCCATTACTCCATTACTCCCCTCCCAGGCCCATTACTCCCCTCCCAGGCCCATTACTCCCCTACCAGGCCCAATCTTTCCCTCCCAGGCCCATTACTTCCCTCCCAGGCTCATTACTCTCCTCCCATGCACATTACTCCCATCCCAGGCCCATTATTCCAGGCCCTAGGTCATATCCACGCACTGTGTTATCTAATGGGCCGCCTGTGTCCCATTTCAGCTCGGGGTGACAGATTGCACAATTGTGCTGCTGGACTTCACGGATGATTGGGGGGGGCGGGGAGTAGACGTGGGTCCGGGATGTGTGCGACATCTTGGTTATTTTTTTGGAGCTATGGGGCAAGAGACAGAGAGAGGAAACATCAATAGTGTCAGAGAGTAGGTGGAATGGGGACACATGCTTGTACCATGTGACTGAAATTTGGTCTGGTTACCTCGATATAATGAGTTGTGCATTGAATCCAGCGTTGTTGATAGACATCTTAGGACTAATATCGAACAGTGCACTGCATGCAAAAATTTGAGGATGACAATAAGGAAAGACAATGTTGATATTAAGTCTATAGTCATAATACTGAATCCCATGCCGTTTTAACTGTCATCAGTATGACATGACATTAGTAACTACACCTCAGTGACATCGCATCAGTAGCACTACATCGTGACATTAAATCAGGGATATCACATTGATGATGTCCCGTGGGTAACAAAACTCCATTAAGATGAAACCAGTCCCTCTGTCATTTGTCTCGATATCCGACACTGAAGGCACGTGTGTACTCTTTGTGATTCTCCTTTGTCCATTCCATCCCCGGGGCCTGACCCACGCTGAGACACAGAATTTCAACCCCTCTCACTCACCTCATTCCAGTCTCCTCAAGACAGGGGGTGAGCACTCGTGTACGACAGGCACTGTCTCTTTCGTCCTCCTCTCCATACCCCATCCCCGGGAGTCTCTGACGCACGTCTGACAACCATTTCCCCCCAAATTGCGTTGGGGATGCTGGCGTTATTGATCGCCGACTACCTTCTGGTGGCAGAGCCTATCCGACTCCTCTAATGGCCTCGATTGTGGTGAATTGGGTGTCACCTTTTATCAAATTTAATCCCGGTCTAGCACTAATAGACAACTCTCGTGGCTTATTCGTGTACTGGGGAGTGATGGGACGTAAGGGGGAGGGGGTAATGTCTTGAACCTTTCCGAGATGGTGTAATGTCATTGTACTTCATCGTTGGTAGAAATGTATTGTACTCCCTAAATATGGTAGAGTTAACTAAGCTGCTAGGATTGAATTGCAATTCACAAAGATTGTTTGAAAATGTAGTGTATTTGATACATCAGAAGAGCTAAAAGTTAACTCACAGAGATTGAAGAGACAAAGCTTGGCGGCTTACCGAAAAGCTAAGCATGTACCTGGCTCATGCTATGTAATTATAGTCTATTACTATTTGTTATCTGTACTTATTTATCTCAAAATATTATTGAGCAGATAAGAAATTTACTGCTATGAAAACTTTTTCTAAAAAATCCTCCACGGGTCTTGAACAGTTTTTGAAGCAGACGTCTATTTGATATATAGTTAAATAATATGTACATGTTTTTTTTTTATCCGACCTCCAAAAAAAGTCTTAATTCTTTCGGTATTAACTGTTGGCATCTCAGCGATACTGGGGCTACTACTACTAGATGACTTAATTAATAATACATTAATATTAGGGCTGTTATCGATTAATTTAAATTTAATCGTTAACTTTTGAAAAATTACCGAATAATTAATCGATAATTTTGATTAAGCTAAAAATAAGACGTATGAAAATTTCAAGGGAAATAACAAACAGGCAATGAACATATTTTAAATTTAAATATAAGTAGTTCAATTTAATGTCAATGAATTCAAATTTTGTTATTGTTAATTAGGTAAAAATAGTGTTTAATTTTGTATATCATTTTCCTCATAAAAAGAGCTTAATTTAAAGTTTAAACTTTAAAAAATCTATTTTTTTAAAATGGAGAAATTTGTACGTTAAAAAAGCAAACTGTTATAAATTATTTATTAATAAATCGAACGATTGTGTTGAACATTTTCTTTCATTTTAATCGCTATTTTATCTATTAAAATAATTTTAATCGATAAACAAATTTACCGATCAATCGAGAAATTAATCGTTAATTTCCGCAGCCCTAATTAATATATAATATTATAATCATTAATCTAGTCATTTTTCTAGTTAAAATAGATTTTTCATATTATTGGCAGTAATAAAATAAATTATAAGTAAAAAGATTGACTATATTAACTTAACTATATTGACACTTGACAGGAACAACCCCGATTAAAACTAAAACTAACTATATGATAAATGAAAGGAAGGAGGCTTTAAAAGTTATTTTTCTGATTTATGTACTATCAATTGTAATATAATACCACTATTTCTTTTCTTATTTGGCATTGATTACCCTCACAAAACCGTGTACCGCAGTCTACATTTGGTCGATCCTAATACCGGCACTAACACCCAACGAATGAAGCGGTCATGGAAATCTAGACAGGAGCTAAATAAACGCCTCAAAGGGACTCCCCGTCATATTGTATATATCAATAATATAAAAATTTATTTTAACTAGATTAATGATTTTAATATTAATTTTTTTAATCTTCATCATCGTAAGGTCATAGTGACTGTAGCCATCTAGTAATAATAGTAAGTACCGCTGGGTTGTCAACAGTTGTTACCATAATAATAATAATAATAATAAAGAAAATTTTTTGGTGGTGAAATAAATATCAGTACCGAATATATACATAAGTCTCCATCAAATGAACTACATCAGTGCCATAGACCATCACTAAACCTTTCGAGAAATATACCCCACGTTGAATTATTGTGTTTGGATGTGCACAGAAATAATTGAAGGGCCCGCGACTTTACTATAATATTGTCATTCTTAGGAT
Organism: Radix auricularia; assembly: GCA_002072015.1. Lineage (NCBI taxonomy): Eukaryota > Metazoa > Mollusca > Gastropoda > Lymnaeidae > Radix > Radix auricularia. The sequence goes on from MUZC01000914.1 coordinate 181,936, forward strand.
TTTTGAGTACCCGTTAGTTCAGTAAGTCATGTATTCTTCGAGTGTCTGGGTCAACATAAAATCTTAACTTGTATTGCATTCATTTTAGGACATCGATTATTATTGTTTATATCCACTGCTTTCAATTTAACACTAATCAATGCATATATATTGATCGCAAATCTGGTTTGACATGTTCAGGTTTTAGCATAAAACACCATCTCATGTCAGCTGACACATTTAAGCCAATATTCACATCGTCGTCCCGCGGGATCAAACCGGACGTCTCGGGGATTTACCCGGCAATTCTTCGCTGCCCGGTCTCAACCATTTCTTTCCATCTGTGATATTGCCAGCCTTCCACACCCCGCCCCACAGCCCCGAAAAATCTCAGACATACACACACTTCCCACAAGTCCCACTGGCTTATCTCCCTTTCTCCTCCAGTCAAAGACTCATCGATCTGCTCCCCCCCCTCTTCTACGTACATCAAATGTTGTACAGCCAACGGCATGGGGTTTTTAGGTGGTTTGGGGGGGGGGGGTAAAACTTTGATGCATATTATGTCTTTTATCTGTAAACAGTAAGAAGCGGGTTTTTTGGATTGGGAATCTTCCGAGAAAGAAAAAGAAATATTGTTAGATGTTAAACATAAATAACATATGTAAATATATATAAATAAGTCAAACCCAAGGCCATACTCCGACTCCCGCGATTAACATTGACGACTATTTTTCAATTCCATATATTCTTTTTTCTGTGGTAGATCTGCTAGAACATGTGAATAAATTGGATTTCAAGAATGACGAAGAATTCAATCAGCTACTTAATAATCTAAGTTAACTGTGGGTGGATTGAAGTGCCGGGGGAGGGGGCAATATTTTAACATCGATTACGCACGACAGCTTTAATGTATCTTGAGTGGCTACATATATTTTGTGAAATCGCTCTCCTGCATCGATCCCGCCACTCGGTTCGTGATTAGCATCCCCCCTTAAGTAATCGTTGCTCAGGGAATCTCGTGACTGTTGGCTATGGCGGGTTTATTATTGCTAGTGTGTAGGTCTGATTGCCGAGGACATGAAGCACTGGAACTCAGGGTGTACAGCGTTGTGCACTATGACGAGAGCTGGACCGGGTGCAGTTATTACTTCCCGTCCTGGTATTTCTAGACCCTGCTGCATCAGTTTTTCCGATGTGTGTGTATTTGTGTCTTTATAATAAGCACACAGAGGTCGTTACCCACCATTAAAGATCCGCTGCTCAAAATAAAAAAAAAAATATATATATTAAAAAAATTGAGACCGGAAACATTATTTCTTGTTCCCATGTGATACTATTATTTGACAATGTGTACCGCATAAATACAGAAATACTAATGTGTACAAATTGATAAGTAAAATAGATTTTTAAAAAGGTTTTGTGTTGGTCATTGCTGAATCTAATTTAAGTAGACTAAAGAACCATATTTTGATATTAAACCTTTAAAAAATGAATTTTAAAAAAATGAAATTGATTTTTTTTAAATACCACGAATATTTGTATTAATAGCTACCCGCCATCCTCGTAACCATAATTAGTTTGAACCAAAAATTAAAAGTAGTACAGCTGCAGCGTGTAAATCTTTAACACACGTCAACAACCCGTCGCCATGCATTTGTTTCCATAAAAAAATAATAATAATTTCCTAGCCCGCAAGGCTTAATTTTTCGATTTCACCGACTCCTCATTTCCGCAACTGTCAAAGGGACTGCGATGAATTTGATGAGCACATAATGACGCGACTGGCCTCAGAGTAATATTTCTAAGAAACGAGCTTTTTGATGTCTCACTGTCGCAATAGCAACGTGTCGTGTTGATTGATCATTTTTGGTAAATAGAAAATAAAATGGTACAAGAGTTGGGGTGTAGACGTTGATTATAAGAGAGTTGGGGTGTAGACGTTAATTATAAGAGAGTTGGGGTGTAGACGTTAATTCTAAGAGAGTTGGGGTGTAGACGTTGATTATAAGAGAGTTGGGGTGTAGACGTTAATTATAAGAGAGTTGGGGTTGTAGACGTTAATTCTAAGAGAGTTGGTGGTGTAGACGTTAATTATAAGAGAGTTGGGGTGTAGACGTTAATTATAAGAGAGTTGGGGTGTAGACGTTAATTATAAGAGAGTTGGGGTGTAGACGTTGATTATAAGAGAGTTGGGGTGTAGACGTTAATTATAAGAGAGTTGGTGGTGTAGACGTTGATTATAAGAGAGTTGGGGTGTAGACGTTAATTATAAGAGAGTTGGGGTGTAGACGTTGATTATAAGAGAGTTGGGGTGTAGACGTTAATTATAAGATAGTTGGGGTGTAGACGTTAATTATAAGAGAGTTGGGGTGTAGACGTTAATTATAAGAGAGTTGGGGTGTAGACGTTAATTATAAGAGAGTTGGGGTGTAGACGTTGATTATAAGAGAGTTGGGGTGTAGACGTTAATTATAAGAGAGTTGGGGTGTCGAAGTTAATTATAAGAGAGTTGGGGCGTAGACGTTGATTATAAGATAGTTGGGGTGTAGACGTTGATTATAAGAGACTTGGGGTGTAGACGTTGATTATAAGATTATAGTTGGGGTGTAGACGTTGATTATAAGAGACTTGGGGGTGTAGACGTTGATTATAAGAGAGTTGGGGTGTAGACGTTGATTATAAGAGAGTTGGGGGTGTAGACGTTGATTATAAGATTATAGTTGGGGTGTAGACGTTGATTATAAGATTATAGTTGGGGTGTAGGCGTTGATTATAAGAGAGGTGGGGGTGTAGACGTTGATTATAAGAGAGTTGGGGGTGTAGAGATTGATTAGAATAACAGGGGTCAGTACTATTAGTTTGATAAGACCTGGAGAGTAAACTAATCGTTAGGCTTTATCGTGGACTTGATCAGATGGTGATAGTGGTCAAGATTCAGGATTTGTCAGTGGTACTGGTCATTTGTTAAAAATAATGCAATACCTTTTAAATTCCAGTTCATCAGCTGCAACTGTTGGTCGAGCTTTGCTACAACCCACTGCAATTTAATAAATTTACTCAGCGTAAGAGACTGTGCTAGTAGCATCTCTTTCCACCCAAACCAGGCCTCTACTATCACGTAACATCTCTTTCCACCCAATCCAATCCTTTATCACGTAACAGAAACATCTCTTTCCACCCAATCCAGACCTCCTCTAGCACGTAACATATCTAGCCACCAAATCCAAACCTCTATCACTTAACATCTCGTTCCATCCTATCCAGACCTCTAGCACTAAACATATCTACCCACCCAATCCAGACCTCTAGTACTTAACATATCTACCCACCCAATCCAAACCTCTAGCACGTAACATATCTACCCACCCAATCCAAACCTCCTCTAGCACTTAACATATCTACCCACCCAATCCAAACCTCTAGCACTTAACATCTCAAGCCACCCAATCCAAACCTCTAGCACGTAAGATATCTTACCACCCAATACAACCCTCTTCTCTTCCACCATCGATCAAACCCCCTGTAGCTATCGATGCCCAAAGTTCGCCCCCCTCTGTTTGGTGACCGCTGATGATTTCCCTTTATTAACATCCGGTGGGCCGCAGGGCCAGGGGAGATTACTCGAGTGCCGTTATTATCCCGATGCATAAGCCGTAAATGTCCAGGCGAAGGAGCTGGAGGGCGAGACTTATGGCTGCTGTTTGGCTCTTGTTTTTCATTGGGCTTTTTGGGTTTTTGTTTATGTCTCTTACGACGTCACGAGCTTAAATCACGATGTGGGAGTCGGAAAACCTGACCATTAGGGCCGGAGTCGAAGTGTGAAATTTGGAGTTTGAGCTCTTGCAGTTATAGGTTGAGTCAAAGTATTGAAATATTGAGTAAGTGAATCAGTAACATCTATGAACATGACATTCGTCTTTACTTACCATTGCCCTCATGTAGCGCCTTACTCCGAGGTCTGAAACGTATCACCATAGAGCTTTTATGCCTTTATTGATACAACCAAGTGATTTACATTCTAAACATGGCATCAGCACGGTTCTGTGTTATCCAACAACGTTTGAAATATTTACAACATTTAAACAAATTTTATTTAGAAAGTGGTAAAGTCAATTCGGCCTATGCCTATACTCTGAATGACAGGAGACTGTCTTGAATTGTGTTACTACACACATGTTCTCAGTGGCCCACCCTTGATTACGCCTTACCTTCAACGCCTACTATTAAACTTTTGCTTATTATTTTTGTTGTTGTAGGTATATTCATATAAGAATCAACTTTATATTTGTAGTTCAATTGAGAGACATAAGACAACGCTACCCGTGTTTTCAACAAAATAAATGTCCGGTTACCTCCCCTGCTATAATATTTCCTCCATTTCTCTCTCGTTACAGAAACGATTCGCCAAGGGTCTCCGTCATCTAGGCAAAAACTTTTTCAAGATACGCAAGGAACATCTTCCCCACAAAGACACGGTAAGATGGGACACTTGTTTGTTGACTTAGTTTGTTGATACGTGTAACTTGTTGTCTAAGTCTATAACGGTGGGACTGGATGTGTGTGTGTCTGTTTATATATATATATATATATATATATCTGTGTGTCTGTGCGTGGTTTTGTTGTTTTATTTTTCTGTGTTTTTGTTTCCTTTTTCCCAAACTTGCCATGGCATTGTTTGTTTACTCAGTTAACGAATGGTCGGTTTACTTCATGAATAAGTAACCCATCAACTTGGTTTGTTTCTGTTTCTAACGTGGAAGAAAGCTTCTGTTTCCTCACATTAGATTTATTAAAAGGCTGTTTTGTCGTCCTAGTGATCGCTTTCTCTCTCAACATATTTCGACTGAAATCAATAGACATTTTACATACCATTAAGATGAGTTTTTGTGGCTAATTGTCAAACCCACAAAGTAGGTCTTTTCTGTAGTGCTCTCTGTCTCTTTCTCCTCTTTGTTTGCCACTTTCTTACCCAAGACTATTTGTTCATTGTTATTGTTACGTATTAGGAAGTGTGAAATGACTTATTTAATATATTTTTGAACAATTAACTTTTTTTAATCAAAAGAGAACGAAAAAAAAAAAACGGGACTGCATAGATTAAGTACTAACTTATAAAAAAATAAAAAAGTGAATATATCAGACATTTACCACTACCAGTATTTTTGTAACTGTAATGTAAAGGTTGGATGTACACAAGACTTTCAAATACAGTTTTGTCCTTACGTTTTTAGGCGATCCTGACGAGTCCTCCCGCCATTCCTATGTGTTAATAGCACTTTTCAATCACTTCTCTCGTTACACTTCACCTATCTATATACCTATCAACTTTACTACCTGTGCTGAGCTTACTACCGTCTAATACATCTCCTCAACCGGGCACACACCCCCACTTCTACAGCTAAAGCTGTCTGCATACCAGTTTCCTTATCCATTTCCATCATCAGAATTGACACGTCATATTTACCCCCGGACCTCCATGTGTTTTTAACATTACCGCAAGTGTCTTTTCTTTACCAACTATTTATTTTATTCCGACGCCCGGGCATTTCACCGGTGCACACCGCGGTATTCGTCTGGCGAGACCAGTACACAAATACCACACCTCTCCCTTCCCCATTAACGTGAACGTCCTTTTTGTATTGACGGGATGTAGCTTGCTTAGTCCAGCAACATTGGCTTCTACTGCAGCCTCAGGGCTTTTGTGTGGTTGTTAACGAGGGGTAGGATGCGGGTTCTACATTATACTGTCTGTCCATCTCAATTATTGCTGTTTTTTTTAAATTGTAACAAACTATTTCTATCTCCCCTCTCTCTGTCTGTCGGTCTCTCCCTCTCTCTCTCTCCCCTCTCTCCCCCTATATCTCCCTCTCCCCTACCAACGCCACCTGGAAAGGAAATAACATGAAAAATTGAAGATTCCGTCCATGTAGCTCTCAATAGTGGCCAATTATAACCAACGCTCAGGTTCTTTGCTTTGTGTTTAGCTACACTTCTTTTACTACCCCTTTGCCCCAGCCCTATGTATATGTGTATATATAACATCGGACTTGTGCGTGGCCGGGTACAAGGTAAGACGGTGTGCTTTTTACATATCTGGAATACTTCGCTGGGGCTGGGTGTGAAGGAAACTTTTAATTGCAGTCTTTAATTCAGAGTCAATTTTTTCCTACTTTAGGGAGCGAATCAAATAATCAGTTTAAAAAATATTGGGGTCGGGACGTTTGCAGAAATAGTTAGGTCTGGAAGTGGGAAACGTTTTAGTGCTATGAAGATATGAAAGGAAGCGTTAAATAGAACACACCTGGAAGGGGAAAGCCGGAAATTACACGTTTTGCTTTAAGCTTGGAGTTTCGAAGGGTCGCTATACAGCCTCTTTCTTGAAGACTTTGAATGACGTAAAACTCTACTAATTTATTACTTTCCCAAGACACACATAGTCGTCCCAGAATTGTTGATAGAGTCTGAATTATAGTATAAATTCCGTATGTCGGACATCGACATAACGATTCGAACTGGCATGAACCTTGGGCCCTGGCTGTCTTGCTGAACCTTGCGGCCCTGGCTGTCTAGCTGAACCTTGCGGCCCTGTGTGTCTAGCTGAACCTTGCGGCCCTGGCTGTCTAGCTGAACCTTGCTGCCCTGGCTGTGTAGCTAAAATTTGTGCTCTGGCTGTGTACCTAAATTTTGCTGCCCTGGCTATCTAGCTGAACCTTGTGGCCCTGGATGTCTCGCTAAAATTTTCTGCCCTGGCTGTCTAGCTAAAATTGGCTGCCCTGGCTGTCTAGCTGTCTGTACCTTGAGACCCTGGCTGTCTGAGATTTGCGACCCTGGCTGTCACGCTCAACGCTACTTTTATTCTAGCCTTGCCGTGTTCCGAGTGGTGAGAGGCTGGTGGGAGCTGTAGGATAGACAGCATGCTTTGCCAGAGCGATACGACAAGCAAATTGAAAGATGAGATGTTATTAAACACTGTGGAACCCGATGCCGCGCCGATTAGATTTATAGCTTCTCCCTGCTCGCCGGTGTAATAAGTTTGAAATGGAGTTGATGTACATGCGGCTGACTAAATTCTGTAAGAATACGTTGTACCTTCTGATTGTCGGTAGTGCGTCTGTGCTTACCTCTTTTTAGAATTATACCTTTTTGTGACTATATGGCATTTAAGTTATGTCATTTGCTATCGAGGCTTAGTCACGTCAGTAGCTAAAAATTATTTTCTTACTGATCTTAAAAAATTAACAAGTAATGCAGTTGTTTATACGAATATCAAGTAAGTAGGCCATGGAAATTTCAACTTAACAAAAAAAAAGTTATGTTTGTTTGTGTATGTGTGCTTCTGATTACAGCTATTTACTTGGTATTATTACTATCTATAAACCTCTCAAACGCATTCTGTCTGCCCACTTCTTCTACATGGCAGTTTATGATTTTTATTTCCCATCTTCTACTTTTTCCACTCTCTGCACCTATTTACATCCTGCTTTTATCTTCCAGCGTTAAACGTTATTTTGGAACAACGATCGGAATCTGTCTCCATCAACGCCTTGTTCTCACCTTTACCCCGAGATTGGCGTCTACGCCCCTGACTTCCCAGCAATCTCCCGTTGTCCTGTTATCAGTCAGTTCTGGATTTTCGAATCCCTTTCACCAATAGCTGGTGCTTAATCCGCCCCTGGGCCGGCACCGGTTGGGGGCAAGGGGAGATGGAATCTCACAGCAGAATGCTCTTTCAGACGACGAGACGTCCGCCGTGTTTTATGGATGCTCGTTATTTCTGCTTGGATTGTGTTGCGTGTCGTGCTTTCTTCTCCAGTCCACAGCTTGATTGTCATGCGCCGTTCACTTGAGCTCTGTGCGCCATCATAACTTCAACATCACCAGATTTAACTACTGATGAATGGAAACATTGTCATCTGAAGAACTCTTAAGGCTCGTGGCGGCACTTCTTTTCCAAACATATACCATTTATTAGACTTTCGCTGATCTTTTAGGCTTCATATTTGGCATTCTTCTTTCTGTCTGACATCCCTCCACTACACATCTCTTTCTGTCTGACATCCCTCCACTACACATCTCTTTCTGTCTGACATCCCTCCACCACACATCTCTTTCTGTCTGACATCCCTCCAC
>MUZC01000914.1:190702-282797 GCA_002072015.1 Radix auricularia
ACACATCTCTTTCTGTCTGACATCTCCACCACACATCTCTTTCTGTCTGACATCCCTCCACCACACATCCCTTTATGTCTGACATCCCTCCACCACACATCTCTTTCTGTCTGACATCCCTCCACCACACATCTCTTTCTGGTTGACATCCCTCCACCACACACATCTTTCTGTCTGACATCCCTCCACTACACATCTCTTTCTGTCTGACTTCCCTCCACCACACATCTCTTTCTGTCTGACATCCCTCCACCACACATCTCTTTCTGTCTGACATCTCCACCACACATCTCTTTCTGTCTGACATCCCTCCACCACACATCTCTTTCTGTCTGACATCCCTCCACCACACATCTCTTTCTGTCTAACATCTCTCCACCACACATCTCTTTCTGTCTAACATCTCTCCACTACACATCTCTTTCTGTCTGACATCCCTCCACCACACATCTCTTTCTGTCTGACATCCCTCCACCACACATCTCTTTCTGTCTAACATCTCTCCACCACACATCTCTTTCTGTCTGACATCTCCACCACACATCTCTTTCTGTCTAACATCCCTCCACCACACATCTCTTTCTGTCTAACATCTCTCCACTGCACATCGCTTTCTGTCTGACATCTCCCCTGCACATCTCTTTCTGTCTGACATCCTTCCACCACACATCTCTTTCTGTCTGACATCCCTCCACCACACATCTCTTTCTGTCTGACATCCCTCCACCACACATCTCTTTCTGTCTAACATCTCTCCACCACACATCTAATTCTGTCTGATACCCCTCCACCACACATCTCTTTCTGTCTGACATCCCTCCACTACACATCTCTTTCTGTCTGACATCCCTCCACCACACAACTCATCTCTCTGTCTGACATCCCTCCACCACACATCTCTTTCTGTCTGACATCCCTCCACCACACATCTCTTTCTGGTTGACATCCCTCCACCACACACATCTTTCTGTCTGACATCTCCACCACACATCTCTTTCTGTCTGACATCTCCACTACACATCTCTTTCTGTCTGACATCCTTCCACCACACATCTCTTTCTGTCTAACATCTCCACCACACATCTCTTTCTGTCTGACATCCCTCCACTACACATCTCTTTCTGTCTGATACCCCTCCACCACACATATCTTTCTGTCTGACATCTCCCCTGCACATCTCTTTCTGTCTGATACCCCTCCACCACACATATCTTTCTGTCTGATACCCCTCCACCACACATCTCTTTCTGTCTGACATCTCCACTACACATCTCTTTCTGTCTGACATCCTTCCACCACACATCTCTTTCTGTCTAACATCTCCACCACACATCTCTTTCTGTCTGACATCCCTCCACCAGACATCTCTTTCTGTCTGACATCCCTCCACCACACATCTCTTTCTGTCTGACATCTCCACCACACATCTCTTTCTGTCTGACATCCCTCCACCACACATCTCTTTCTGTCTGACATCCCTCCACCAAACATCTTTCTGTCTGACATCCCTCCACCACACATCTCTTTCGGTCTGACATCTCCACTACACATCTCTTTCTGTCTGACATCCCTCCACCACACATCTCTTCGACGCTGAAGTGGAACACCGTATTACCTTTCTATCTACACCCCTACCTTAAACGCGTTGTTCACCCTCTCCGAACACATACATAAATTCTCTAGGCGGCCATTGATCGAGGGCTGATACCTCTCTTTCCCTGTCACCTTCAGTCTCGTTCATGCCGAGGCCCCAAACAAAAGCGCCACCTTGTTATTTAATGACATGGATTAGCGAGCCCCTTTGTGGCCGTGTCGTTATACCGTGCCCTGCTTTGTGGGGACAGATTGAAAGGCCGTTTTGACGTGACTGTTTTAGTGTACCCTGCAACAGCTGTTGATCTGCAATGAAGCTAAACTGCAGCAATATGAAAACTTAAGGATTATTCTCATTTCTGTGTACATGATACGTCCTATAGATATAACAATTATTATAGCGCCTGGCTATAGTTACATTTCTTATCCGTGTTTTTATTTTCCCCACCTAACGACTTGATCACTGTCAACAGAAGCTAGTGACAATACGATTTCGTTGGCCAATGTGAGATTTTTTAAACAGTTTAAAAACATATTCTTTGTATGACAATATTGTCGTCCTGCATATGAGTTTAGGGGTAATGAAGTTAAGAATAACAATTAAAATTCAGTCGCTTGCTGTACTAAACCGTTTAACTTAACATGCACCACCGCCTGGACTGGCCCATTGGCCACAACACATGTATTTAACCTCAACACATCAAGGCTGTACTGACCACTACTCATCAAGGCTGTACTGACCACTACTCATCAAGGCTGTACTGACCACAATACATCTAGGCTGCACTGACCACTACACATCTAGGCTTTACTGACCACTATACAACTAGCTACTGACCACTACACATCTAGGCTTTACTGACCACTACTAATCTAGGCTGTACTGACCACTGCACATCTAGCTACTGACCACAACATATCTAGACTGCACTGTATAGTTTACTGTCTCATTGCATTCTACCCCCTTTCCCCGCTTTTCGCCCACCCAGTGTATCTCCCAATTCGATGTAACTAATAAACATCATTGAACTATTTGGTCATTTGTTTGATTTTGTTTGATTGTTACTTTGGTATTATCTGTCTCAAACAACAATAAAGCCCTGGTCTGCGACATTGCAGTCCTCACTCTGCCAGTATTCACGTGAGTAGACAACTTAAGTTTTAATGGTTAATGTGTGGTGGCTTTGAATCTTCATCGGCCTTGGCGCGTTGGTTGTTTGAGCTGGTCTCTGACATCTAACCAGATGTCTCCACCTTCAGATTAACTGGGATCAGTCAGGGCCTCACCGCGAGCCCGACTTATCTGAAATCGATAGGCCATGAATGAATAGGGACTAATTGATACTGAGTAAAGCGCCGCGAAGCTGGTTTCATCACGGGACATAGACAATCAGATCCCTATATAAGACATAATTTATATTATGCCATACGCTTGCACTGTTGATAATAATGAAGTATGTGTATTTTATTCATCGGGCTACAGTTTGAAAACATCAATGTAAAGGTTCCGGGGTCTTTAAATGATTATCGTTTCTCAAGCTTGTCTCACGCATTCTGTGTGTTGAATTGTGTTTCCTTCACAACCCAAGAAACAGTGGCAAGAATAAATCTAATGTATGAATGACGTATACATGTTTTCATAATTATAAGAAAGAACTATGAAGTTCGTAAAAAATGGCTATCAAATTAAATGTTTCTCAATAATGAAACGTTGTTGGCGTTTATTTGGGGTCACCACAATACGATTTCTTATCTATGGCTGCCACTATTGCAGGAAAGCCGTGTTGTTGCCTAGGGGGACATATAAGTCTGCGCTACGATTTTTTGACAAAGTTAATGTCACACGACCAGTCCCCACCCCACCACAAGACAGCCCCGAGCTGGTCCCATGCCCATGTGTGCGTGAGAGCCATCGACTCGTCTCATAGTTTACTCATTAAGGGGAGTTAACTCCATCGATTTTTTTCACTGCCGCTATCTGGCCCTATTCTTGCGCCCCCCTCCCCCCACTTTTCCTGTTTGTTTCTAACACCGAGCCATTACGACGACAATGCACACCCGTCGTGTTGGTGGTGGTGGTGCCGGGAGAGATGAATCGATAGGGACACGGGGCTGCTCTACACCCGACAGGTTGGCAAGTCGGTATTTTGTACACGGGGATTGTGCCTTTAGCCACAGTGCCGCCTTATGCTAACTGGCAGGCGTTTCGCGCCCTTAACACCCACTCCCCGCCCAAAAGGAGACACCGGGGTTGTATTTATGAAACGCTGACTCCACTACGTGAGTTATGGCTACAGAGAGGTCGAAAGACTTAGACAAACCAACTTCTTAACAGAAGTCTTCTGCTGACTAAACATGTACAACCCCCCCCCCTTTTTTTTTTTTTTTGATAACATGAATAATTCCACATCTATTCACAGCGTGTTGATTTCTTTCTTCCCAGCATGTGCCATGAAAACGACTAGAGACAAAGAAATTAATCGGTTGACCGGTTGGGACGTGGTGGTCGAGAGGTAGCGCTCTCGACTGTCATACTGATGGTCACGAGTTCGAATCCACACGAAAGTGAGGATTTGTTCTCGGGGCCTGAGGAGTCCCCGAGTCACCCAGCTCCAAATGGGTACCTAACTAGACAATAGTTAGGCGGCTGGGGTAATGCGTGGAACCCCTATAGCCGTGGCCTGTGACCGCTGCATCACTTGCCAACAGATCATCTCTCATGGTCTGTGGACGCAATTATCTTCTGCATAGAAGGAGCGTCTATATATATACGGTAATGTCATCGTGATAAACTTTGTAGTTTATTTAACAGCAGCCCTTGCTTAATGATGGTTTTCTGAAGTCTGACCTCGTGTTGATGATTTGGCCTTTAAGCCGACTCGTCTCGCTCTCATCTCTCGAGGTTTTGGCTACTGTCAGCACTGTGACGTCTGACCCTTATTAGCGCTGTCACCATGGTAGTGTCAAAACTTCGACCTGATCTTTCTGCTAACCACGGTGGCCTAATTCTGGATGCTCTCTTTTAGTGTCAAGATTTGTTTCACCTCTCTTTTTGATCCCACGTCACACCCTTTCAGTCAACCGAGCACCTCAGGGCCCGACCAATACAACACCCGAACAACTCTGATCTGACTATACACATGGACATACATTAACATGAGTCATGAGGCAAGCAATGGCGCTGAGATATTTTGAACAGGTTCTAGAGCTTAAATATTAGTCTCGATAGAAAGTTGTCTCTTAACCCTCCCCCTATTTAACNCCCCCCCCCCCCCCCCCCCACCGGTCAACCACCTTAATTTAATGAGTGGCAACCGTCGTCGATTGAAACATCACATAGCTGCCTGGTGTAAGATTTTATCTAAATATTACCCTTGCGCTGTTGTACGTATATATCAAATGGATATTTCAATCCATAGTATAAAGAACTGACTTACATATTCGTCTGGGCTTGAAATAACTCTCTTTCTGACCAGTTCCTTGGGACATTGACCATTTCGCCGCTCTGGCCTCCGCGGCTACGCCTAGCTGGATGCTTGATATCAGCATTGTTTGATTGGCCTGGTTGCAGTGCTCGTAGTTTTTAAGAAAGAGATGGTAGGAAATGTTCTGTCCTCATTTGTCCTTTTCCAGACCTCGAAGGTCTATTGGGCTAATGAAGCAGCGTTCACAAGTTTCTAAAGCCAAGGTACACTAAGGGATTGTGTGACTATCTCAAAACCTAGTCGCCTTATTTTTCCACAAATTATTTAGGGTACACATCGCAGCTTTGAAGACTCAAAGGTACCATTACCCAGGAACAGGTCCCAGACTTGTCGAGAGTCGAACTCGACGCCCATCGGATTGTTGTCGAACGCCCTGATTTTACTCGGTTACTAAACGTTAATTTCTGCTATACAGTTTTGTTGAATTGTTTTCCCTGTGTTGATCAATTGCTGTCCACACGTATCTAATGCCACTATTGGAGAAAAACCACTGGCGTTTCTATACCCGGGAGTCCCGTAAGATTACGTTGATATTTTACCTGATCGCAAGGCTGGAACCTCAGGGCTGGGGCCCGCTTTCAACGGTAGATCACCATGCAAGCAATGCTTCCCGCCTCACGCTAACCGTTGTGTCGATAGCTCTCGTCTTACCCTCGACATTTGAAAAAGGCCGCTCGGGTACAATCGTGGTGTTTGTGCATCTTGGTCTCGTGCTTCAAAATGACAGAACTATGCAAGGTAGACAAGCCAGATAGCAAGCAGACGTTATGCATCACATACCCCCTTTTTCAAAGTTTAAAAGCTGCTTCGCACACAGGATAGACTACTGAAGACACACAAGGAGTCCCCTACCCTACCCCACCCCATTCTAACCTCTTGGTGCTGCTTATAAATGCACCCCACCCAGCTCTGAGCCTCCAGTACTGATTCAGGCCACTCCAGGTTAATGAGGTGTATCATATAAGGAGCGGCTAGAAGATATATCATTGGTTAATTTGTTCAAAACAGCTAACAGAGTACTGTATATATTTTATTCATAGGTGTTTATTTCTTTATTTATTATTCTACTTATTTACTTCATTTTATGTTGTTGTTTGTTTGTTTTTGTTTTTTTTATATAATTAGTGTTAGTTTTTATTTGGATGGGTTTGGGAGTGAATGCAGTAATTTACCGAGTCCTGCCAAGTACATTAATTGTGAAAATAAAAACTCGCTTGCCTGCAACAGATCTGTTGAGATAATTTAGTGGAAACAATAGCACTGAGCTCAATTGTATAGATATTGTAAGAAAACACTTCGTTTATGTGAATAGCCCAAATTATTTTTTTTAGTAATCTAAGGGAAGTAACAAGTAAAATTCTGCAAGTATTTGAGAGGTTGTTGAAAACCATAAATTTTTTTTAAAGCGAAATCATCATATTGTAGCTATTGAATGATTTATTCCAATCGATATTTTGAAAGAGGGCGTTGGCTATTGGTACCAAAACTGCTGGTGGTGACTCATTCTTTTGATTTCGGCCTGGTTGATAAACCATTGTGACGTTGGTGTGGCGCTTTCACCTTGACCGTGCGGAAAGGTCAAATAGTGATAATACAATTGTGTTGAACACCGACCATACAGACGTGCAGAAAGCTTTAACACCGACCGACTCGACAGATTATGATAAGGATGAACACGGACCGCGTAGAGCAACATACAGTTTGAACACGGCCGCCAATAACATGGTGTAGTAAAAGCTTATATTTCTTTTCATCCCCGCTGTTGGACACACCTCACAGAGGCTTGCATCAAACTGGGCAGAAAATGATTGTAGGGCGCCACGCTCCATGAGTCCCCGGCTGCTGCGGCTACACGGTCGACTGCTCACGGGGAAATGATGTGTTACTTCCCCGCGTCGCCATGATACACCCGCCCCCTTTTAACGCTTTTGTTTTCTGTTAAACTGAATCTGGGTTGGGGAGGAAGGCGTTAAGTTATGTTTTTAAAACTTTGTAATGCCTTGAAGAAGACAGTACTACAAGCGTCTAGCTCCGCTTTAGAGTTTGTCACTTGGGGTCTACCCAGATACTCTTGGCCACATGGGGTCTACCCAGATACTCTTGGCCACTTAGGGTCTACCCAGATACTCTTGGCCACATGGGGTCTACCCAGATACTCTTGGCCATATGGGGTCTACCCAGATACTCTTGGCCACATGGGGTCTACCCAGATACTCTTGGCCACATAGGGTCTACCCAGATACTCTTGGCCACATAGGGTCTACCCAGATACTCTTGGCCACACAGGGTCTACCCAGATACTCTTGGCCACATAGTGTCTACCCAGATACTCTTGGCCACATGGGCTCTACCCAGATACTCTTGGCCACATGGGGTCTACCCAGATACTCTTGGCCACATGGGGTCTACCCAGATACTCTTGGCCACATGGGGTCTACCCAGATACTCTTGGCCACATAGGGTCTACCCAGATACTCTTGGCCACATAGGGTCTACCCAGATACTCTTGGCCACATGGGGTCTACCCAGATACTCTTGGCCACATGTGGTCTACCCAGATACTCGTGGCCACATGAGGTCTACCCAGATACTCTTGGCCACATGAGGTCTACACAGACATAGACAATTAGTTTGATTATGATTTACTGTTTTTTTATGGGCATCGTTTAAAAAACATTATTGAGCTGGGTGTGGGGGTGCGTTAACTTGAATTAAATCCTTTGATTTATGTGGATTATTTTGTATAACCTTGGGTTATGTTGTCTGATATACACGTCGCGTTCAAATGTTTGAGTAACTCTTAATCCTTTCTTATTTTTAAATGATTCATGCCTTGTATTGAGCAGCTTAATAACACTAAACTTAGCTTATGTCCCCCATGTTACAATATTGACCGTCTGATATCGTTGTGTCTGTCCTTCGCGTTCCCCCTCTTCCCTACTGCCTCGCCGCGAGTTCTTTCTGGATGGTGCAATCACTAGCGATTTTAACCGCCGCCTAATTTGTCTTTTCTCTGGTAAACGTTAAAGAGATTCATTCTGTTATAATATTAGAAAAGCCGACTAGTTTTGGTTGGTAATGATACTTATATTAACAACGATATTTGTAATTCAGTGGCTAGGAATAAATGCTTGCAGTGCCCCCCTCCCCCCCCCCACAATTTTAAAAAAATGCATTTTCTAAAATAAACAGAAGACTGTGTGCCTTCAGAAATCTCGATCTTCCCGCTTCTTCCTATTGTTTCATGGGCCTGTTTAAGATATTAAGAATAAATTCGTCTGAGGTCGCTGGCCAGGAGGACAGCTTAGGGGAGTGGTTTAAAAATACTTGTTGTCTGATATGGCTCTGTGTTTGACCACAAGGCCTAGGTGTCAAGGATCGGGTCTAGAAACCTTGTCCAGAAATACCGGAGAAAACGTCCCACTTTTAACGGGACTCATGTGGTTGATTGGGATTTGGAAAAGAAGTTGGGTTTTTGGACATACCTATGGCGTTAAAATAAATTGTCGTTTGATAAATACTTCACTACAAAACGAGCGCTTGAACGTTGCATGCCCTAAGTTTGACACGTGTGTTCTAGAACAAGAGCTCATCATTACGATTTTCTTAATTAAGATATGTGTCTTCTGACCAGAGGAATCACCTCGGCCTAGCTAACCAGGCCAGACTCTATAGGGTTCAAACTAACATTACCCCGACCTCGGCCTCATAACAAGCCAGACTCTAGCTTCCAAACTAACAAATTTCCCGATCTGGGCCTCACAACTAGCCATACTCTAGTGTTCAGACTAACATTACAAGCGAACAAGTGGTCTGAGATAAGTGAGAATATTATGGAGCTTTCCCCCTGTCTACGTGAAATCAATAGAATTTACCCAGGGGACAAGAGGTAGCCAGCAGTCGCGTTAAGGCTTGTATTCTGTTGAAATTTCTGTCATCATCTTTCAGGGGTTCACCACTACACGACACGGACGAGACGTGTTTTTATAATTTAAAAAAAAAATATTTGTCTATCTGGTAAAAATTAAGTTAGTTTAGGGGCTAACAAGTAAAAATATTGTTTCTTAAGCACAATTTTCCCACCAAGGAATGGACAGGACATCGTGACATACTAATAATAATGACGACAAGTAGTCTTCGCTAGAGAACAGAACAGTGTAAACAATAGTTAAATACATGCTCCCCAAAACATGTAATATAACATGTATTTTATATGAAATGCCTAAAAATTTTAAACATAGATTTTTAAAATAAAAACTCACATATCACCTAAGCATTCTATGCAATGCATAAGAGTGAACCGGTAAAGTTTGGAACAAGATTATTTGCTCTCCCGTGACGTGGTGATAGCAAAATATTGTTTCTGCCAAAGACGCTTACCCCTATTGTTTCAAGATGGCTATTGTGATGTTAAAAGATTAGAGTGTAGTGTCCGGGCAGGAATCCCGGCATGTTTATATGCAACGGCCGTTGTACAGTGTGAACTTAGTCAAATGCGAGTCTATGTTCTAACATAATTCAGTTATAAAACTTAGTAGATAATTTGAAACAGTCTCAGTGACCAATGAGAAGGAACCACGAAACTATGGGCTGCTGAGACGTTGTGATTGAACGGTGGTAGGGACAAACGTACTTCAAGATGCCTATTTAGCCGTTGGACACAGGACAGAACGAAAAATTAAAAAGAACTTCAAACAAATACTGGACTGTACCTCTACCTTTGTGTATGTTTCCGAAAACAAAATGTATCAAGTGTGTTGTGGTGCAGCCTATGTGTTACTCCAGTTGTCAGGTCGATATTATCGATTTTCAGTCCCATCTTGACAGGGAATACGAATTTGTAATGGTGCATCAAGTTCATCAAAGTTTTTGGTGTTGAGGCTCTGACGTTCAAGAGGACGGACGGGGTAGTCTTCACAAGTGAAGTATATATACTTTGCTTTGGGTCTCCATCAATTTTACAGTCTGATAATAGCAGGGATTACAGCCAGTAGTGTGAACAATAACTCAGAGTGTTGGCTCAAGCTGAAGATTGTCCATCGTGGTAAACCGTACCAGTCTTAGCAGGGAAATTATCGAAAAGGCAAATTAAGAATGCGAAAATAGGCTTTGTTCTCGGACGCAAAATGAAAATTAAAAAAAAAAAAATGCACTTCTTGAGTGAAGGATTACAATTCGCCCAACTTATGAAGAACAATTCATTTCATTCTAGGTTTAAGAGAAAGCCTTAAGACCCTCATCAGTTAGAAGATACGGAGTCTACTACACAGATTACTGAAGAGAATGCAACCAGTAATGAAGGAAACCAAAATGGTCGTGACGCCACGGTTACCGAAAAACTTCTCTTAGATCTTGTGTCTGCTGGCAAGATTGCAGCTGTGCCCTGGACGCCGAAACTTACCCAGTATTGCTCATGTTATCTATGGACATGCTGCTATGGACGATGGAGACGAGAAATTTATTAGTTTGGTGTTAGTATTTTGGGCAGCCCACATTTAATAATGGAGAGAGCTGTCAAAGCTATAACTATAATATAACGCAATCTGAATCGAACCCTGAAATCAGCAGAGCAGACAAAAATCCCCCGCCCCCTATGGGAGCCACGCTTTGAGTTCCTATTCTTAAGCTCACAAGGACGGGATGACACGCGCAAATTGTTTATAGTTATGACAGTAACAGAAAACGGATTTTAATGAATAAACAGTAATTGGGAACTGCACAGGCCATGTTGTTTTTAAGAACACTGTTCTTCAAAGAATTTAATGAGAATTGAAGGCGTCCTTGACTGAAATATCAGTTTGATCTGCTGCTACCTATTAGTCCACTGGAAGTGGTCAAGGATTCTTGGTGTATTTGCAAAATTAAGGGCCAAAACATGTATTTTTGTGTGGGGAAAAAAAAAGAGAATCAAGTGAGACCCAAAATGCTTTACTATTTACTATCTCGATGACACTTTTGCTGTTTGCGTTTTGATAAAATACGCACTTTGTTTCCTAAAAAACTGAAGACTAACACTTTGCTGGTATATTGCTAATTGCCTACACAGTTCACAGAGTAATACTATAGTCCTCAAAAGTGGGATACAGAAATATTTTTTATTATTTTGGAAAATAAAATGTTTATATGTTATCAGCGTCGGATTAAAAGGGTGGTGCTTTATTCGTATATTTGCATTTGTTTAAATACACGATTTCGTATGGGCATTTACTTACTAACCGGTCTTAAATCCCCCACGCCATCAGGTGACAACGGCGCTTTGTAAACTTTGTATGGCAAACAAAAATATAATATGTCGCCCCCACCCCAAAATTTAATTATGCATCGAATGATATGACTAACAAAGAGTGAGACAAAATGCTCTTTGCTAGATCGCGATCACTGGAAAGATACAATAATTACGAAAGGCAGACACGGGAACTCTATTTCAACAGTTAAATACTGTGTATTAAAACAAATGCATCGCAAAACACTGTCAAGAAAGAAACGTTAACATGTTTCTATCAGTGCTAATAACACGCAATTAATAAGAGTATGTACTCGTTAGCCTTTCGTAAGACTATTTTCGGCAACCGTTTACATACAGTCGGTTTTTTAAATATTAGTTTTTATTTGTATAAAATTCGCAAACAAGAAGTTTCCAGAACAGAAATTGGTCGCCATGGAAACGTTTCTACCTCTATAACAATCTTTCAAGTAATGTTATCACCTTTCACTTTCAATGGGAGGGACAGGACGTTGCAAAAACTTAATTATTGACAACATAGAATATTTTTTATTCATATAAGAAAATAAAGAAAAAGGAGATTAGGATCTACGCCGAGTAGGTTGAATCAAAATAATTTCTACACACATGTCAAAACAACCATGAATCATGTTACCTTCGATAATTGTATTTACACTTTGGAAGATCATAAAATTGAAGTGTCTGATAATTTATTTATTTTTTTAATTAATAAAGCTAAGCGTGTCTCAGAAATGTAGCTAAATGTTCTGGGTAGATCAATTACAATCTGTGTTTTTAATAATAATTAATTTATATAATGTATACTTAGTCATAGTCATTTTGGGTTAGATTTAATGCCAATTTCTTAGGGTGGTAATGCTACTGATTTGACGTTAGTTTTACAGAAAGTGGTCTGCAAGTCTTCCCAGTGTATACTATTTTAAGGCTATTTGTAACGCCTGGTTATGTGTCCTGTTGGCGTTTCCTCTTCTCCAGTCGACTTCTCTGTGCCACCTACCCGATCACAGCTTGCTAGCACAACAAAGCACTGTGGGGCAGAAAGAGCAGCTTGACTCGGGAATCAAGACGCGGGCCCCTGCAAACCTCGCAGGCGTTGGATTGGCAATTTGTATTTGAATTTGAGCGATTTAAAATTACCAGGTGGAAACATAAATGCAGTAATTTTTATTTTCATAATTAAAGATTTATGCCGGGTACAAAAAAATACCTCACACACTCTATCATTCTTAAACAAATGCTTATTCATATTCTGAAGCCCGATGATTAAAAGACGTCCATTATGAAAATTATTTTGAAAAAAAAAATTTGGTAACAAAGGGCTATAACTATAACGTAATTACAACCAAATATCTCAATGCTTGTCAAGTGCCCCTAAAATTGTCTGTTGGCGTTCCTAAGGTCTTGGAGAAATAGGGCTGACCAGAATTTTATACCAGATCTTCTCTTACAACCCTTACACACGAAAGACGGCGACTTGTCTGTCTGTGCTACCCCTTCCCTTTTTTCCTAAATAAACGCTAGGAGAAATGGGTTTTCAATGGAGTTAAGCCCTATAGTATTCTCCTTTTCGAGTCCGCAGGGCCCCCGACACAATACTACACCGACAGACACCAAGCCATGCCTCACAGTGCGCTGGGCTGTATAGATCGTTGTTCGGCTGCTATGTCAGGTCGCCGCCATCTTGAATTGTTCGCCCGCCAGACGATAGCGAAACACGGGCCATGTTATGTTGTTGTTGGAAGTGCTTTCCTACAATTTGCTTGGGTTAAATCTCAACATTTAAGACCCTAAATGGACTAAAACATAGTTTGTTGTTCAGTGTGTGATTTCTATACATTGTGGATTACTTTAGAGTTTATTTAGAATGGTTGTAACTTAAATTTTACAATTATTCCGTCGCCGGAAAGTGGAGTGATAAAACAACGAAGAAGGTCGCCGTCGTTGGCTGTGTAGTTAAAGTTAAAGGAACTACACACAAGCAGCTTATAAGTACCGATAGTTGCAAAGAAAGGTACTTGTTTTGTGTGTGTGGATAATTTAAACCCACTAAGCTTTTATCTGGATAGTTTTGATATTTAAAAGTGAATTCTAATTAAATGAAATGGCTGTCACTGTCTTACTGAACTTACTGTCATAGTTATAAGTTATAGTTTTATACTATAACTTATACTTATAGTTCTATCATAGTAAATTTTATGAAATCGGTAGGCCTGCAAGTAATAGTATAGTATAGTCAACACTATTTTAAGTTAAACTTTGTCTATAAAATATTGTCTATATTGATATATTGTACAAGATTCGACTGATCTACCAGAAGCTATAAATTATTTAAATTTAACATCTTCACTTTTTTTTTTTTTTTTGTGATAGTGAATGATTAATTTGTTTTACAATTACAAAGTTTCATGTTTTCAACAACTAATTTTAATGTACATGTTTTCTCCACTTTTTGCCAAATAAACATAAAAAGAATCAAAAGAAAACAAAAACCGGTAAATCTGGCCTAACAAAGACTTCAAAGAGCACACAGATGGGTAGTAGTAGTAGTACTAAGTCTAAGTAGTAGTAGGAAATACAAAGAGCGGGTAGTACCTATCAATGTTCCCTCTAAACTTTGTTGGTGTGTGAGCGGTGTGCAATGAGGAAAAACTCGTATGCAAAGTTGCACATCATTTATTTTTTGGTGGAATATTTTACAAAATTTGCTGTGCTGTAATTCTAAACTGCTGCGCGGCATCAGCCAGATCTCTGCGCAACCACACAGCTGAAAGAGAACATTGTTACCTGTATATATAGTTGTTTAGTCACCAATTTAACATATTTTAAAAAAATAATATTCAAAAATACCAACCCTTTTCTTGAATATCATTTATAATTTTAAGAGAAAACGATAGGCTTATCATGAAATATTAAGCTGAAAGTAGTAAACTTTGCTAAATGAAATAATAATTGCGAAGCTGCTCAGGAATTTTAAATTGACGAGATACAAGTACATCATTCATAATGATCAATTTAGCTTGAAGTTTGAAAAAATGTGTACCATTATGTTTAGGCTGTCCTATTATTTTTAAGGGTCCGCTTATGAGCAGGCTACACACTTTTTATGCTAATCTTTTTCAAAAGAGGGGGGTTGGCTTGTGAATGAACTAGTTATAAAACTAGTATATATGGTACTAACAATTAACTTGGCTTGCAATGAATTTATTAATGTTTGTGTGTTTGTTCTTTTCAAATGTTAAATTTAATTCAATCATTAAATTTCAGACTTGATAAAATTCAAATAGAGTTACCCAAAGGAAAAATAGTTGTTATTCGTTGATGATTGTAAATTGTTTAATCAGTTGAATGGTTAAATTAGAAAAAGAAAGCAAAATCTTTCAAGCAGATTTAGACGAAAATGTATTTAATTTTTTTTTTTTTTTTAAATTCAAAATTTATTTTGAGTATTACAAAAAGTGTCAAAATAAACAAATAAATATCAACTATTTCAATAGAAAAATGTATAGGCCTAATCCAAACTAACTATGCAAAGGAGTTAAGCATAGGAGTAGGTGCAACAGTAAATGAAAAAAATTATTATAGAAACAATTTGTTACTTATATAGACATTGAAAAACTCAACAGAACTTTAGTTTTAGGTTCTAATTAAAGAAACTAACAAATGACATTTAGGCATTCAGTGAGTTGGCTGAACAAACCAGGGAACACACTTCACTTGCAATTCAAAACTGCTACAAAATGCAAGATTAAACTCGAATCATGGATAAGTGGGTAATCTTCTGTGTAGAAAGATCTTCCACTGTGGTCAATCATCCACACTTGGCTGGTGTACAGAGAGTTACTGGTTTGAGTCTCTGTAAAGGCATGGGTTTGTTCTTTTGTATAAGGGTGTCTCCAAGTCCATCCAGCTTTGAATGGGTACTTAAAGCTAGTTTGGGAAATAAAGGCCCCTGAGCTTTGCGTCCACATAGCCGAGGTCTGTGTGCTCTTACAATAATAAGTAGCATCAATAATGTTTTTTTACAAAAAGAAGAAATAAAATTCTTGTAAACTGTGCCTGTTAATCAGTGGCAGTGAAAATCATTCTCCTATAACCCACCTCATTCATTATCCTTCACACTTAACATGATTAAATTAATATATTTACTTATCGCCGAAGTTTTAAAAAGTTAAGCATTTTTATCAAATCTTGTTGCATTGATAATTTTGGGGCTCATTATTACTATGTATAAGTCTACAAATTATGAGGCAATAAAGGAAATAGAGTACCAATATTATTATATCCCTTATTTCTTGACTATAGAAAAATATTTTGACATTTAGTGTCAAACTCACAACATCAAAACATTAAAAAAAATGTTTGAAGTGAGGAACCAATTATAATAAATTAGACATGATATTAAAATTTCTGAATAATAAAAATTAAAGTACAACATTGTTTATGAGGTCTTCTGAGTTGAATCCTAGGCACTTATTTTTATATACAGACCTGATTATGTTGGGGGATGCAAAAGAGTAAAGATAACTAATGATCAAGGTAAATGAAAACCTAAATGATTGCAGTGTTTACATGCTTGAAGTTATTAGCGTCCTACTAAATCAATTACACAAATAGAAATTAGAAACTACTATTAAACCTTCAACTTTGGCTCATGATCAATTCATTTAAAGCTTTTCTTAACCAATGTTAAAATATTTTTTTTGCATAAGACCATCTTTTATGAATGAACAGTATAAATTAGTAGTAAAATCACTATAAGCTTGAGTGTTTGCCAGTTACAACAAATCTGCACACAGCTCATTTATGGCATTTTTAAAATATCAACTTTCTGTAACCCATTAATTCATCAGAAGAGCTGTTGTCATTTTCTGTCTCTGAGTCATACTCCATTACTGACATTAGCTTAATAGGCATTTCATTTGGTTTGAGAAGTAGGCAAAGTGTTAGAACCATGGAAGGCAAACTTTATAAATATTTTGAACAGTTAAAAGTTGAAAACCAAAACGGTTGTGTAATGGTCATGAAATTGGTTGTTATTTATCAGCCGCTGTTTTTTAAAATTATTTTTCTACTTTATTACAACCATTAGCTTAACTCTTAATGTGCCATAAGGTTTTCGGAAAACTTCCGCCTCAGTACCGTAAGAATTTCCCGAATTGCGATCAACCAGTTATAAAATTTAAAAAATTGTGTTTAATCCATTTTTATTATTATGGTCATACTGACGTCCTCTTTTAGAATAAGAATGTTTATTTTATGTATCCGAAAGACCGTAAACTATTTTTACCTGTAGTTTAGTACTATTATTTTAGTAATACGTATAGCAAAATCGCATCTTCGGAAAAAAAAAAGTAAAAACTTTATAAAAAATCGCGAATCGAGCGATAACACTAGCGAGGTAAACAGCCGCCATTGCCGGAAGTCGAAAACATCGTTCATCCTGCACTGAATAGTTTTTATTTTCTGTAATTTTGTTTCTAAAGAGAGTTCTATCGAGTCGCGTATTACCGCTCTTTGGTACATTAAGAGTTAATGTGCTTTTTATTTGGTTTGATAAAGAGGTGAAGTGTTAGAACCATGATAGACAAACGATTTCTCAACAATGGTAACAATAAACTTTATCAACATTTTGAACATTCCCCGTCAATTAATAGTTAAAAACCAAAATGCTAGTGTAATTATCAGGAAATTTTTTATCATTTTTGATGTCGAATGTCAAAATGCAGGGATGGGCCCCCAAATCCCTAGCTACGCCACTGGTGTTCATCTCAGTTGTCTCGATTCTTGATGCATGCACCCCCATCAGTACTCTTATCCCACCCATGCACAGAAGAATGAATATGTCAATGAGCATTCCTACCTGGCTCTACTTGTAGCTAGACACCAGTAGGGAACTGTGATTGACAAGTAGCCCACAACACTTAGACATTCAAAGGTTGTGGAGCTTATCTGTCACCACAGAGCGTTCACCCAATGGCTTTCCACTATTGTCAGTTGTTCAGTTTAAATGTATTGGGAGGAGAGTTAAAGTAAAGATTTTTGAGCTCTCAGAGGTCAACAATGTTGTACCACCACAAGTCTTTACTGAGGTTTAACAAATATCTTCAGCAGAGCTGCTACACTGCATAATATAATGGCAATGGCAAGGATATTTTTATTCTGTGCATAAACAAAGCTTAATCTACTTGGTCTGAAGTAGTTAAAAAATATAAGATGTTTTAAGAAACTAAAAAATACATGCACCTTGAATTTACTTAGCAGCAATCCTCAGTTTGTTCAGAAAAATAACTACATTACGGTTCCACAATCTTGCATAGCTTCTAACTCTAAAAATAATTTTCTTCTAAACATCTGTTCACATTATAAAAATAATGAAATATATAATTTAATTATAAACTAAAAAGAACCCACAAAAAAACCCATAAAAATTAGCTTGTCTGAACTCCTGTCATTTTTAAATATGCTATAGCTTATTTCTAAATTTCTCTTGTATAACTTAAATTTAAACATTTATTAATTTCAGAGTGAGCTTGTTGAGTTCTATTACTTCTGGAAAAAATCTCCTGCAGCCAACAATTCAAGACCAACTTACAGAAGTAGGCATCGCAGGCAGCTGAAAAGACAAAGTCCCAGAAATAACCAGCCTGATAACGAAGGTAATTTTTTAAAAAATCCATTGATATCTAACATGCCATTTACTTAACTCTTTTTGTGCCATAAGGTTTTCGGAAAACTTCCACCTCAGTGCCGTAAGAATTTCCCAAATTGTGATCAACCGGCTATGAAATTTAAAAATTGCATAAAAATCCGTTTATATTATTATTGTCATACTGACTTAATCTTTTAGGATAAGAATGGTTATTTTATGTATCCAAAAGACTGTATTGAGTTTAAAACTATTTTTACTTGTAGTTTAGTATTATTATTTTAGTAATAAAGTATTGGGCGAAATGGCATCTTCGAAAAAAAACCCTTAAGAACTACCAAAAAACTTCACGAATCGAGCGATAACACTAGCGAGGGAAACAACCGCTATAGCAGACAGATCTACATGAGTTTGATCAAAATTTGATTTTTATTAAAAGAGGGGGGAAGATGGTGGTGGTACACTGGAAACCATGATGTCCAAACTTTTTGCAAAGTGGGCCATATTCCATAAAGTATGCATGGGCTGGTTAAGATAACAAACTAACATGACATACATTGAGACTGAGTTTAAGCTGTTCAATCGTTTGATTGTTTTTTCTTTGCTATTTGCAAGAGTTAATTTTTTTTTAAGTTTGGGAGGGTACTCTTATTGAATTTCTTACATTTGAAATTTAAAGGAATGGATGTATTAAGGCCAATGTATAACTCTTAAAGTAGCTAAGCGTTGTAATGCGTCTCTTCCCGCTATCTGTAAAGCGTCCCTAGATACCACTCTGGCTAGAAATGAGATCTCGGAAAGTAATAACTCTTCAATGCTTGAAAAATGATGTATTCTTCTTCCGCAATGGCGTCCGTTGCTCGCGCTAGTGTTATTGCTCGATTTGCGATGTTTTTTGTTAATTTTAACGGGTTTTTTTTTTCGAAGATAGGTTTCCGCTATACTTTATTACTAAAATAATAGTACTTAACTACAGGTAGATATTGTTTTAAACTCAATACGGTCTTTTGGATGCGTAAAATAACCATTCTTAACCTAAAAAATGAAGTCAGTATGACAATAATATTATAAATGGATTTTAAGCAAGTTTTTTAATTTTGTAACCGGTTGATCGTAATACGGGAAATCCTTGCGGGACTGAGGCGGAAGTTTATTGCAAACCCTTCTGTGACTTTAAGAGATAATATGAAGATGTTTGTTTTATACTGAAATGGGTTGGAATATATATAACAATAGCCTAAAATATTGGCTAAAATATTTTTATGAAAAGAATGTTTCAAAGTTTAAAGTACACGGATGACACATCTATTTACTTTTCTAAGTGGACCAAAATAAACACTATTATGACATTAAGCCATCAAATTTCATACACAAGCTGTAGGCTTAACATGATCCCTTACTGGAAAACTTTTTGAATAAATCCTAAATAAAATCTGTTTTTTAAAGTATTAGCAGCACCTTTGTGAATTTTCCATAAAAGATTGCGGTCATGGTTTTTAAAAAGCCTATCAATCTTGGTGAGGCAAGAGACATTCTTCTCTCTGAGACAGTCATTCAGTTAGGAATCATCTATTAATTTGTTAACCCCATCCTTACCATTTAAAAGTATCAACATACCATGTAATAATTTATAAAAAGATATCTTAAATTACCTTTAAAAGTAAATATTGAATCATGTTCTTCTCAATTCTTTGATTATTGTCACTTTGTAAACATATCTATTAGGGCTGTGGAAATAAAAGATTATTTTCTTGATTAATAGTTAAAAATTAAAATAAAATTGATTGCTTAAAATTCAGATAAAATTCAAGAAAACATTTCTAAGGTTTTTTTTCCCAGATTTATTAATAATTTATATTTTTTGTTACATACTTTTCCCTCATATTATTATTTTATTTATTTAGACATGCATATATAAACAAAAAGGTTTTACTTCCTTATTTCTTGCATAGCAGAACAACTTTGCTAAGTTACGTCACAAAATTTGAGAGCCATAGAACTACTGTGACTAAAATGATTTTGAGAGATATGAATCACCACTTGACAGGATCTATATATGCGTTATAAAATATAATTAATTGATTAAATTTTTCTTGATTAATTGAACAAAAAAAATGTCAACTAGTACCAGCCCTAATATCTATTTATATATATAATTCACCAGAACAAGACAAGTGCAAATAAGCATGATGAATGACCCTTGCTGGGGTCGGTATATTACAATGTATGGTTGGCAAGTTAGGGTGGGGTGGTATGTTTAGACCAACAATGCGTGGGCGTATGTTCATCTGCATGTTCTCAGGGTTAATATTTCTGGATGAGGGTGGACCTAGATCCCTCTAGACAATGAATCCGCCACACTCCTCACATCCTTGTGTCAGTGTATCAATGCAAGTTGGCTTTCTTTCCTATGAAATATCTTTTCTGCCAAATCGGTATTGATGTCCCCCACCCCCTCTCACTATCAATACTGTCCTTTATTACTTTGCACCTATTTTGCCATTTTCCCTAACTGGCAAACTTTGTAAGTCGTGTCCCTTTGAGTTTGACTTGGAGAAGTCCCCAACTGTAAATTGATGAAACATTTCTGGTATTTAAATAATTAATAAAAATTAAATATAAAAAACATTTTATTTTCGTTCATTTTAATACAATAAAATGCCATTTAGCGAATGCTATAAATAATGACATCCATCTTCACTGTTATTAAAATCTCTTTGTTCTTTAACCAAACAAAGACAGAAGTAAACATTCATATTTACCTATTTAGCTTGTAGTTTTTTTTTTTAAATGTGTACCTTTTTGTTTACTCTGTCCTATTATTTTTTGGGAGTCGGCTTGCGAGCGGGTGTCACACTTTTTATACTATTCTCTTCTAAAAGAGGGGGGTCAGCTTCAGAATGAATGGACTAGAACTAGAAATACCCTAGGTACTTGACAAAGCAGAGACATGATCAAGGAGGTTAAAATCTGAGTGACAAATGCAAAAATTATTGCAAGACCATTGATTTCAATATAAATTTTTATAGGTATCAAATGGCTGTCAAGCTGTGTGAAGTTTATTAAAAAGTAGAATATGCAATTTTGGGGCTTGAAAAGCAAAGACAAAATTATTATTGTGGTTTTTTCATCTATATTTCATTTTAAGTCATATCTTTTTAAATAAGAATTTATTTAAAATCAAGAATAGTTAAGCTATTATGTTTTTGAGAAATCTTGTAATTATTTATAACCTTATAGATAATTTCTGGAACTAAAATGGATTAAAAATATCAGTGTTGATCTCCATAATTTATATATGTGATATTACTAGTAATGTACGAATAAGGTGATTTTTTTTTTTAACAGTTAGTACTGGCAGTGAGTCAGCAGGTGAAGAGTCAGAAGAAAGTGATGGTAGCCGAGATGTAGCTAGTCGATGCCAGCGCTGCTTCACTACAAGTAAGTTCAGCCTTTCAAAAATGGGTATTAGTTTAATTTATCAACTATCAAGACAAGGGGTCACAAGTCCCAGACAGCAGTTCATACAACCTGCCGACAGTACTTGAATTTGCATGATACAATTTATTTAGATATTATAATTAGAAGCGTAGTACAAGAGTCTAGAACCAGCAACTATCAGTTTGTGAGCAGAGCATGCATGTCGTTTGAAATCCAAAACTTTAATTTCAGTAAAGTTTTTTTGCGGCTAAGTTTGTGTGATTTGGAATATATACTCATACGGTCTGATGTAACTAGGTCTGATGTAACTATCTCGTCTGATGTAACTATCGATTGACTAATTTCTTAAAATAATAATATTTTTTGACCTCATTATGTGTTACCCATTTTCAACCCTGACGAACATGAAAGTGTCTTTAGTCCCAGAGCTTTCGTTCTGGCTTGCAAGCGTTGTAAGGAATGATTATGCTGCTCATGTTTGTTGTTTTATCTATAATCTGGCCTGCCATGAAAACAGTTTGCTTACCCCTGATCTAGACTATCATTTTCAAGAACTCCATCAAACATACGACTTTGCGAACCTCTCATTGGTGTTTTCAAGCTAGTATCTTCTGTTCTCTCGGCCACAGCCTATCCACTGTATTGTTTTTATGACATACCCCCTTGAGAGGCCTAACTGTTTTTCTTGTGCAGATTTTTTGTTTGTGCCTTATGATGGAGGTCTGGATTTTGACTCTTTTAGTTTCGGACCCTTTTCAGACGTACAAAAGCATTGTTTTGCCAAAAAGAATTAAGAATTTTTACAGTTACTGAAGATATTTGGGACATTAGGTTACACTCATTGTCTACTTTATCTTTTTTTGTGTGTGTATTTTAAAATAAATTTTTGAATCTCTGATATTTCATTTTTTTCTTTTTCTAAAGTACCATTCTATTTCAATATTTTTTCAAAGCTGTCCTCTTTTATTAAATTAGGTACTGTGGACATATATATCGTCTTTATCTGGTCATGTAGGGAAGAGAGTATTATTGTGAGGAATTTGATGAAATTACGTTTCAGTATTTAAATAATTTTGTTTACATTATTTAATTACTCAATGAAGTAACTTAAAACTCATTATATATATATATATATATTTATATGTATTTTTTTCAGTGTGCTTTTAAAAGTTGGGTTAAAAGCACCCAAAAAACCGCCTAAATCAATTTACAATTTTAGCTCAATAAAGGGGATTTGAACCTATGCTCAGTTGAATAGAATAAATGAATTAAATTTAGTTACTTTTAGCTAAAGTTTTAAATTCTTTTCAGACATATAATAATCATTTTAATACATGAAATAAAAATCACAATATTGTTGGACTTAACAAATAACTAAATCATAAATATTTTTCAAATAAACTATATGTAGCCAACTTAAATATGACAGTTGATTAACATAAATTGAGAGTTTTAAAATTGAAGCTTTATTTTAATAATTAAGATTTGAACTATGTTTATGCATCTGGAAATCTTTAGTAATAGATAAGATGACTACTATTTCTAAAAATTTGTGTTTGTCTATTCGTTCTATTCACATAAAAGTGAAACAAAAGATGCATAAATAGAACATTTAGGGAAGAATATCCTTTGTTTGGATAGCAGAAAAAAATGAATATTGATGAACACAAACATTTATAGAGTATAGAGCACTCCATTATTCTAAAAATCTGATATTGATTTTTGGGGTAAGAAGGAAGGCTTCTTGTTATTTCTTGACCTTAAAGGGTGTTTTTGTAACTCAGTCGCACAACTTGAACCAGTTGACTAGGAATTTGTCTTCCTTAGGTTGTTACAGTATTTCATTTGAATTATCTCAAAATAAAATAATGTTAAACATTTCATCTATGTTTAACAGATTCCAAAGACTGGCACAATGCTAAGGACGGCGGCGTCCTGTGCACAAAATGCCGCCTTTCATACAAGAAGTATGGGGAGGAATCAGGAGTAGATTCTCCACCCCCCAGCACAAGCCCAGACCAATATCTGTTCAAGCCCGTCCCAGAGGACGAGGAAAGCACACCCTCCAAGCACAATATGCGAACACGTCGCAGTAACAATACAGTAGGTTTTTAGTTTTTAGCTTACTGTTTTAAGTTTAAATCTACACACAAAATACAATTTAAATTTGAATGCTTTTTGTTTTTTTAAAGTTATCGGTCAAAAATAAATTGTCAGTAAATAGCAGCTGTTCAAAATTTTTTTTAAAAAGAATAGAACAAAGTTAACGAAACACCATTTATTTTAATGATTAAAGTAGCTTTTTTTTTTATTTACTGTATTTAATGTTGTTGTGGTATGAATGCTAATTTATTATTTATATGTATGTTATTACCTTCATGTGAAGCACTGTGAGCCCAGTTCCTTACCAGGATACAGCGCCATATAAATTATCTATTTATTATTATTTTAAACCCATTTGCATAGCTTGGGCCCAATTTATCCAAGGCCCCTCTTTCTGTTGCTACAAATCATCTAATATTATATCTGATCTCTGTTAGGTTATAGTTTTATATTTGAGTGGATAATTCATGCTAAGTCATATATAATTATAATTAAATATGATTATTCCAGAAATGGTTTTCTATTTTTATTGAAATAAATAGATTTTAAGTGTGCACAATGACACCAGAGGTACTTTGAAATTATGGTTTCACTTTTCAGCTTTTTTAAAAAAAAGTTTATATTAACAGTTAAAATGATATTTGCCAAGTTTTAAGATAAATTTTTCATAAAATTGAAAATTTGTAGATTTTACTTTGTGTTTCAAGTCACTTGTGGAGTAAAAGTTATCACAGTTTAGACTGTCAACATTGATTTATTAGCCAGCTAGAAAAAAAATATTAAAAAATATGTTCCTTTTATATCCAGTCATCGACAAACGGAAAAAAGAAAGAGATAAATAGTGCCAGTAGCCCAGACGTGGAAAATACTCCCACGAACATAACCAACACAATAGCAACATCAACAGTAGCCTTATCCAACAGCAGCAAAAGCGCAAGGAAATCTCCCAGCAATCCAGCTGTTGAAAAGGACAACAGGAAATCTAGCCAGGTAAGTAAATAGGTTCTCTTGACACGTGTGTTTATTTGAGATGAACTGCATGGGGAATATTCCCTTCCTTTGTATATATTCTTGGTAAGTCCAAAAATTTTATTTTAAGTTGTAATATAAGGTAGGATTTATTTTTGTCATTAGTAAATTTTCTAAATAGAAACAGAAGCAAATTAAAAAGAACTTGTATAACCTCTGTTACATTTTCACTAGAGCAATTCGTGAAATTTTATCTTTAAATAAATGAAGAAGAAATTGATGTAAAAAATTGTTCCCCCATGTCAAACAGAAAACCAAAGACTCTAACACTGGTAAAGCCAAGAAGAGAAGATTGAACACAGAAGAAGAATCAAAGACCTCAAAGAAGAAGAAGGTCTGTCAATACACGTTTTCATTTATTGTTGCAAGTTTGTTTAATAACTTTTAAAATAATTATTTTCTTGTAAAAATTTTTGATTAAGAAGAAGAAGAAAGTTTACCAATATTTCAATTTAAATCAAAGCAGCAATAAAATAAAGGCATTTGTACTTTGATTACTTTTTACTTCAAATACCTTTGTCTTCCTGGAGTCATAAAAAGATGTCTCTATATTTTATCTTGCTGTTAATTTAGCCTGACATAATGCATTTTGTGAGTATTGTTGCTCGAGTTATGTTCATTTTTTATGCTCTAGCAAGATTACAAAGAGCAAAATTATTTGATGCTAATTTTTTTAACACTTTGATAGGCCTGAGTGAAAAAGTTTCTTGATGCTGGTGGAGACTTTACTTCTCCTGGTATTTATAAAATGTTTTTTAAAAAAGCATATATTTCAATCAAACCTTTCTCTGTCATATAGGAAAGATCAGATTCTGAGTCAGGGACTGAGAGCAGTTCAGTTTCTGGTACTGAAGATCTTGGAAACGAGGCAGATTCTGATGACAATAACCAGGTGAGTTTGATTCCTCTTTCATTGGTGAGTCACTTAATAAAAGGAAACTAAAATTACAAATGGGCTACTAGGCAAACTTCTTAACCCTTTACTGGGCAGAATTTTTTTTCCACTTTCATCCTCCAAACGGGCAAGATTTTTACAATTTTGGAGATATGTAGGGGTGCGTCAGTAAAAACTCAATATCTTAGGTTTAAATGCAAATATTTAAATAAAAATAAAATGAAAAATAAACAAAAATGGATTCTTTTTTTGATTATTTACCTTTTTAGACTGGTCACGTCTTTTTTATTAACTCTTAATGTACCAAAGCGCGGTAATCCACGGTTTACCGTTTTGTACCAAAGAGCGGTAATGCGCGACTCGATAAAACTCTCTTTAGAAACGAAATTACAGAAAATAAAACTTTTCAGTGCGGGATGAACGATGTTTCTGACTTCCGGCAATGGCGGCTGTTTACCTCGCTAGTGTTATCGCTCGATTTGCGATGTTTTTTGGAAGTTTTTACTTTTTTTCCCCCGAAGATTCTATTTTTCTGTACTTTATTACTAAAATAATAGTACTAAACTACTGGTAACAATAATTTTAAACTCAAAACGGTCTTTCGGATACATAAAATAACCATTCTTATTCTAAAAGATGACATCAGTATGACCATAATAATAAAAATGGATTTAACGCAATTTTTTTAATTTTATAACTGGTTGATCGCAATTCGGGAAATTCTTACGGTACTGAGGCGGAAGTTTTCCAAAAACCTTATGGCACATTAAGAGTTAATCCATGTCTTCCCTAAAAAAAGCTCCAATTACGGTTTTAAGAAGTCCAAACAAGTACTATTGGCACTATTTACAAGCACAAATATCATATCTGACTGCAAGATCCAATGTTTGCATGATACAAACACTAATGTCACTATCAATCTCTTCCTCGAGCTTAAAGTACATTTTTCTCAACTCAATTTCTGTTAAATTAAAACCTATAAAACCCCCCTTCATCCCTTCACGAATCCTAACCATCCACTTTGAACACTTACCAAAAAAAAATTGAAAAAACAAACATATCAAAGAAAACACATGAGGAAATGTATTTGAATCTATCCACAACAGAATAAACAGGAAATAACGTGCCGGAAGTCTCCTGATTTAAAAAAAAACTTGAGATTTCAACTGATGTTATTACCGGCCTTTTTGGCCGTTTAGTGGTTAAGAAGTTTTTAGCCGTTACACTAAGTAAAAGGTTAATAAATAATTTAAACAATTTTATTGAATAATAAATTTTTTCTCTAATTGTTATTATGATTTCACAAATACAGTAATTCATATAAAATTAATCATGCCCCATGTAAAGATACAAGATAGACAGATTTACAAATAATTAGCCTTTTAAATCATTAAACCTCTACATAAATTCTACTTTACAGGAGGAACTAAGCAGCAGCTCAAGACCATCCAGCAGGAGCTCTGTAGAACGTGGGTTCAAACCCTTACAACCTCAACCTTCAACACCAGGCTCACTTCAAGTGGTTCCAACATCCGGTGCTCCAACCTCCAAGGTTCATACACCTACTGAATCTGCTGCTGTGTCCAACATCTCCACCTTAGTCAGTACATCAGGACCCACAGTTTTCTCATCTACCACAGGGATCCCAAAACCCCAGACAGGGCAACCAGTTTCCACTTTGTTGCCCCCTCAGCAGTATCAGCCTTTCACAACCGTTCCCTCATCTTTACCACCACTTACTGGTTTAGTGCCAGGAACTATTTTGGTGTCATCCACTACACCTACAACAACTTCGTTAACCCCATCTGGCAACAACCTTCACCATCGGCCACCAAGGCATTCATCTCCATTGCCAGTTTTCAAACCAGGTATAGCTGCACCCGGCCATATATCAAGTATTGGAACAATAACAAATAATCATACCGGCCTAGTGCCCACTACGTGCAATCTGTCCTCCCAACTAGTGATACCAACCCCAACGCTCAGTCGAGCCTCTTCCACTGGAACATTTATCCCACATACTGAATTATCAGTACCTGCCATATCAGTTAATGTGTCGGCCAATATAAATACAGTGACAACTGCCACACCTAAGACAATATCAGCACTCACCTCAGTTGATTCTGTTTTATCGTCTTCAACTTTGTCGAGCCGTTCTACAGTAATCTCAAGCAGTAGCAACTCAAGTACTAGCAATAGCAACAGTCTCCAACACAACAGAATGCAGGAACAGAATGAGGAACAGGATAAGAAGCCTATCGTTCCACCACCAGGAGCCTTCCTGCCTCCACCTCCAGGGTCTGTTCCCTTCTCACCCTACCATTATTTCTATGGTGGACATCCTGGGGCAGGACATCTCCCACAGCACCTTCATCCCATGTCAGTGGCATCTGCAGTGGCAGGGAACCCACATCAGCCACCTCCTCCAGTTCCAAGCCTGGTTCCTATTAAAAAGGAACCACATTCTCCTCCTCCACCCCTCAAACCCTCAGAGAAGGCATCAGATCTCTCAACAAGCTCATCTTCACATCCACTACATCGCCCACATCCAGAAAATCCTTCAAAACTGACACACAGCTTCTCCCAACCAAGTCTATCCTCATCTGCACCTCTACCTCCCCCACCACTGACAGTAATAGACCCAAGGGACAGCTCCAAATCAGAAGATTTGTCCAAACCAGATTCATACTCAAAAGACAATCACCGGGGACCCCCCCAGTCTCCTCACCGGCCTGAAAGCCTACCCACTTCTAGCCTGCATAGAGAATCTCGCATGGATAGTAACCTTAGTGTACTGCAGGAGTCCAGAGCTATAGGTCTTGTTGGTGGTCTGAATCCTCCACCTCCAGGTGCACAGTTACATAAAGATGATCCCCGAGCATTGCCAGCAGCATTCCAGCCTTACTCTCATCACCCTCACCCATCTTCGTCTTCCCTTCCTCATCACCCATCATCAGTCCTTCAAGTTCCTCAGCCCCATCTATCATCTGACCAATCACATTTGTCATCTGCCTTACACTCTGGACAGTCTCATATGACAGACTCCTCACATCATATGAACCGTTCCAACTCAGACATGGACAGTGTTGTGAAGAAAGAGCCTATCACAGTGGAGGAGATTGATGTTGATGAAGATGAGGATGATGGAAGGGGTGGATCTACAACCCCTGGTCCAACGCCAACTGCATGTAGCAGAGAGATTTACAAGAGTAAAAATGCAATGTAAGTATAAAACATTTATTAAAGCATGCTACAATTTTGCTTGATGTTGTATCACTTGATATTTATTCAAATTTTGTTTAATTCGGGACATTGTTTTTCTTAATTTTTTGTTTGTTTTTTCTCTATCAAATATATATGACATTATCTACTAATACCCAGGTAGTGACATTGTAAGTAGCCGCAATGTTAACTGCCAGTCACAAAACTAGATGAAAGAAGTGTTCAGTTTACTCTGTTGTTTTGATTTTAGTTCATTTCCTCAGATCCAGCCATTTGTTGGGCTTGTATGTCCTGGCAGTGGGTTGGCTTTTACAGCAGAGCAGACGCTATATGTTTTTAATTATGGACTACATGACTAAAAAGATTTATCAGCAGCGTTTTCACTCTTTTGTTTTGCTTGTAGTTATTGTAGTGGTTAAATTTGTGTGAAAATAGTAAACAATAATTTAAAGTCAATAAATTAATGATTTTCAACAGTGCTATTAAATTTTGTCAGTAGCACAGCATGATCAGACATTATTTGGCCCCATTCCCAAGTAAAATAAAACTCTGACAAAAACAGGATTAGTTTAGATCAATCACTATAAGTCATGTGTTGCTAGTGAAAGGAGACTGATTAGCTCCACAGAATGAGATGGGCTTTGATAATTTATCAACCTCCTGTTGACATTGACATATTAGTGTTGTAACAACAGCACAGATTTTCTAAATATTTTTAATTGCTATGATCCATCTCATTGGGTACCAGGATAACCACCCATTGAGGTTTATAAGCAAACAGCCCTAGTAACTCATTTGCCTTGATACCATCTAAATCCACAATCAACAAAGGTTGGCTGATATTTAAACAGATTAACTTTTACATATTTCTTTCATGTCTAATACTCAAGCAACTTGAGTGCTTTTTGAAATGGTTCTTTCTAATTATACCATTTCAATACAGTACATTTAATAGGGTTATTAGTTAGCCCAAAAGCATAATCAATTAAATAATCATAGTCTTCAAGTTTGTAATATGAAAACTGAAAATAGGGAGGACTGAATTGCAAATAAAAAATAAAATCAGTGATGGAAGTAGCCCACTAAAACTCTTACTTGGTTGATGAAACTTTTTAATTGAAAAACTATATTTTCTACTATGTTTTGTTACTTGTAATAAATTTAAATGGATAAAATAAGAGCTGTGATGATTGTAATTAATACTTAAGTAATGTTGTTTAACTTATTTAACCTTCTTGCAACATTTTACTGTCTTTAACATTTTGGATAGATTTTTATTTTGATTTAAAAATTAATGCTTTTTTCTTAAAATAATAAACATGTTAAATGGAAAAAATTTTAGGTTGTTTTCATACCATCACCAGGAATTTACTTTTAATTTAAGTTTCATTATCTTTATCACTATTTTTTTTATTAAATGCAGGGGTGTCAAAGTCCAGCCCACAAACCAAATGTGGACCACTTTAGAATTTTAACTGGCTCACTGCCTCATCTTCAATAATTATTAATTGAATGAGTGGTGGATTTTATTCTGTAATGACATATAACTTGTAAAAAGCCAAAATTTTGTGCTGTTTTGAGTATAAAATATGATGGCAAAAAATGGGTTGTTTTATTGTTTGCTAATGTTGTTTTTTATTACAAAAAGCAGATGAAGTTATGTGTACAAATTGTGATAAAATCCAATGGCGAAATTAATGACATAATATTTTTTCTTACTAACTCAAAAAAGGAAATGAATGTGACATTGCTGTAATCTTAAACTTTCAAGGAAGTTTTACTACTTTTTACTAATTTTTAACATTGTCGGTTAAAGTTATATTTCAATTTTTAAAAATTTATTTTAAAGTATGTAGTATAAAATAAACATCTTGATTCCATAACTTAGCCACTATTATCCAATTTAAATCATTCTAATGATGAAATAAAATATTTCTAAAATCTCAAATCAGAATAGTTTTGTCCCCCACGAAATGTCATTCTTATAAACTAAAAAAATAATGTCCTTTAAGACATACCCCCAAAAAATTGTCATTTAATTTTTTTTTAAAGTCATTCTCTTCTTGTAAGAATTAGTTCCCCTAATACTGTACTTGATAAATCATTCAAAGATATCATCTGGTTCTTATTTCAAATATTGATTGGATGTTCTAAGTTGTGAGAGTGCTTTTTGAGAAGGTTCTTTCTATTTATACCATTCTTGCATTATAGGTTGCATATTTCTGTTCAAAGAGTTATTTATTATTTAGTTATAGACTAATCTTCTGTACAGAAGGAGCGTCTGTAACATATAAGATAAGATAGACTAAGTGTCGCTATTTTTTTCTTTACAGATTCGTGAAAATTTTTGACAGAGGTGAAAGAAATCAATGTTCACGCACAGACTTTATTTTCCGACCAATGTCTGACTCCAGCTTAGCCAAGAAAAGAGAAGAACGGGCAAGGAAGCCATCTCAGTCCTCAGCTATTAAAGAAGAAAAGGTAAAAGAATTTCTTTTAAAAACCTTCATTACTTTTATTATTAAATTATTAAATTTATGTGTATTACAAAGTTTTTAAAAAATCCGCGTTCCTAAGTTATATACATGTAATGAATAATATTTAACATACCATTTTATGTACATAATTTTTTTCTACTACAT
This sequence comes from Radix auricularia, assembly GCA_002072015.1. Taxonomy (NCBI): domain Eukaryota; kingdom Metazoa; phylum Mollusca; class Gastropoda; family Lymnaeidae; genus Radix; species Radix auricularia. Next base: position 222,003 of record MUZC01000914.1, read on the forward strand.
GACACATGTTTCCTTTTAGGTCTCTGTGATTTTACAGTTTTAAAAAATAAACTTGTCCCTTTATTGCAAGTCATTAATATAAAATATAAATACATACATTTTGTTACATTAACAGAAAAGGGTTGAGACTCCACCTCGTGCTACATCTGCCTCTGAAGGGCAGAAATCATCCAGTAGTAGCAGTAGTAGTAGTAATCTTAATAGTGCATGTGGTCATCCTCACGGTATGAGTGTTGGAGGTGGCGGCTATCAAGAGAGGCACACGCCACGGCCCTTTGCAGACACACCAGCTCTGAGACAGTTACATGAATATGCTAGGCCACATGTCTATGGTAGGAATGCATATTGTCATATTGGTAATTTTACTGTTTATGATTGTTCATTATAAAATTTTGTTACTTATTGAAAACAAAAATTATTTTCATTATATGACATTAATTTAATGGTATGTTTATGAATATTAGCCCTCACATTAAAAAAAAATATATATAAAAATATTTAATAAGTTATGGCACACTAAACTAATTTAATATGTATTTTTAACCTTCCTTTCAGCTCGAGAAAGTTTAGATGACAGTTGGTCATTAAGATTTGCTGGTCAAGATCTAGGTAGGGGTCCTTACTCTATTGGAGGCTTGCCTCATCACCCTCAGATGGATCCATTGATGGGCTACCGCCTAGGAATGTACCCTCCTGGTTCTAGGGAAAGGCTGGAGATGGAGTTGGAAAGAGACAAGCGTGAGCGAGATGCAAGAGAGAGAGAGATGAGGGAGAGAGAGCTTAGAGACTTGGAGTTAAGAGAGAAAATGAAGCAGGACATGGAGCTCAAGCCTGGTGAGCACACAAAAAAACCTGTCTACTCTTTCCACTAGTTTTTTCATGAAATAAAATGTTAGTTTACCATAATGTGATTTAGAATTCATCATGAATGTCACTGTCTCTCACGCACCACCTCCCTACAGATCAATAAATAATTTAAGAGGATTGCCCCCCCCCCCCCTCGGGTGGTCATAGATGCCATACATAGATTTAGCTCATTAGTCCTCTGTTGACAATTTCTAGTCATTCAAATCTTCCTAAAATTAATAAAGCATTTTTTCTGAACATAATCTTAACTTTAAATAAATATTATACCTAGTCATAGAAAGGGTTATCAATTAATCCTTCAAAAGTAGTATGCATTAGCAAACTTAGTTTATGATTGGTTTGGTAAAATCAAAAGCTCTTAATAGGCTTGGCACTGAAAATTTACTTGATTATTCTGAAATTATTTAATTGAAAATAGGATTTTAAAGATAAATTAATTATTTTTAATGATTTCTTTAGCTTTTGAAATGTATTACCATTTATAAAATTAAACTCAATTTAAGTAATGATATAATATCCAGTTTATTAAATTCACCATGTATTTTTTAAAAATATTATTTTTAATTTAGGTAGATTTGTTTCTTGTTTTTGTTGGTTTTCTTTAGATTATAAGTAATTTTTACAATGATAAAATAAAATATAGTTGGAGTTTTAAAAAAATAAAATTCTTGGATATAAATTGAATTTTTTCTGATTACGTTAAATGATAGTGCAGTTTTTAATATCTGAATCAAATTCATTTATAATAATTTTCGCAAAAAAATTTGATCTTACGTAAAAGTTATGAAATTTTTAAAATAAAATTTCACAGTCATTGTTAATTTTTCTACCCTTCATTTTGTCTAATAAAAAGTTGCAATTAAACTGCACACTTTTAACTCTTAAAGGCCCAAATCGTGGTTATGCGCGCCTCTGGCTCTAATACAGAAGAAGGGTAATGAGTGAAAGATGATGTATTCGACTTCCGGCAGTGGCAGCCATTGCCCATGCTAGTGCTATCGGTCGATTCGTAAAGTTTTTAGGTAACTTTACATGTTTTTTTTTATGATGTGATGTTTCTATACTTTATTATAAAAATAATAGTACTAAACTACAGGTCAAAAATAGTATAAAACTCAAGACAGTGTTTTGGATACGTAAAATAACCATTCTTATCCTAAAAGATGAAGTCAGTATGACAATAATAATAAAATAGCATTTTACGCATTTTTAAAATTTCATGATCAGTTGATCGCAATATCGGAAATCTGTACAGGACTGAGGTGGTAGTTTATTTAAAACCTTCTGGGGCTTTAAGTATTTAAACTCTTAATGTGTCTTTGGGTTTTTTGGAAAACTTCAGTTTCAGTACAGTAAGAATTTCCCGAATTGCTATGCCACTGGTTATGAGATTTAAAAACTTATGTAAAATCCATTTATATTATTATTGTCATACTGACTTCATTTCTTAGGATAAGAATGGTTATTTTACGCATCCAAAACACTGTCTTGAATTAAATTGTTTACCTGTAGTTTAGTACTAATAGGAAAATCGCATCTTTTAAAAAAAAAAAAAAAGCTACCAAATAACATCGCGAATCGAGCGATAACACTTGCGCAGGCAACTGCCGTCTTTTCCCAAAGTCAATTACATCATTTTTCAAGCAATTAAGAGCTTTTACTTTCCGTGATCTCATTTCTAACGAGAGTGCTATTATCTAGGGACGCTTTATGGCACTTTGGTAATAGCGGTCAGGGACGCATTACAACACTTTAACACATTAAGAGTTAATATTCTCATTCATTATTCCATAGCACCATTATATTAAATCATATGAATTGACAAATTTTTTTCCAGTTTAATGCCGATTTCAAATTTACTGTTTTTATTGGTTTAAATATAGAAAACTATGATAAATTTAAAATCAATTAAATTTTTTTAATACTTAAATCTTCTCAAACCTGCCTTACTTGTCAATCATTTTTAAAACTTATAACCTGGCTGAGTCTCATCTCAGGCTTATCTGAGGCCCAGTCCATTTTAATAAGGACCGGTTAGCTGCAACTTCAATAAGCCTGTAATTAGCTTATTACCCGGAGTTTGTTTTTGTTGCGTTACGGTTAAGATGCAGGGACTAACGATACTAACGGTGGCTTCAATTCACTTTCTCCATATTCCGGTATATAAATAACATACACGTCATCACTATTAGTTTACTTCGGCTACTGCTAAGGAATAATTTTTTTTTTAAATTTTAATTTGCTTAGTTGTCGAGGCACTGTAACTTTTCGAGAGCTAACACAGTGCACGTTTGATGTCAACAACGGTCAAGGCCGAGGCTGTTTCTATTTATATTAATTATAGGCTGTTTCTTATAAAGACAAAGAAAGTTATAAAAGCATATGACCCCGTGACCTACCAGCATTTTCTGATCACCGGTTTATAGTCTATTTCAGGCATTCAAAAAACTTATCGGCGCGCACCGCTTAGTGAAGTACATGTACCTATATTACGAGAGGTATTTGAAAGATGTAGCAGAGATACCGGGCGATTAATCGTCCCACAAATTCGAGTTCAGTCTTTTAGTGACAGTTTTTTTCCTGCTAGTCAAAGGCATTTGACGTAAGATTACCACATTAATAGTAAGGCGAGTGTATAATAGCTCAAACCCTATTTGAAGAGAAAAATCGGGGAGGAGGAACGTGTGCGCCGCAAAATTCAATTATTCTGGTGAGAGACGATTGAAAAACAATATTTTTCTTTAAAAATTAATTCCATTTTATCATCGTTTACTCCGTAAGCTTTATAATTTTATTACTATTATTAATTTTAATACGCGAGTTGACCAGCATCACACACAAGAGAGGTAAACATGACGTCACAACGGACAGGGCGAGGCGTTGAATTTTAAACTAATGAAAAATACCTCGCTAACTTTAATGAACGATTGAACTACGAGTCCTCAAAATAAAATTAAAAAAAAAGACTATTAACCATCACTAAATTAATTCTTTGGATTTTTTTTAAAAAAAATTCTTTGAATTGAGGGCAATGGGGAAAGAGCTGAACGCAAGTGGGGGAAGCGGGCTTTGATGCCATCAGACGACGCCAGGAGACAACATTCTCTTGTTAGTTCTCAAAACATAAGGGATATAAGGACGATCTGTTAACCGATTAACAGTCTTTTTTTGAACGGTTAGCCGGTCCTCAAAACGAGTGGTCTTAACAACCTTACTATTTTGTCTTAATGATTCGCTGTGCTGACCAAAAAATCAGCTACAATGGTTGTTTTTTTTGTTTTTTTTAAATATATTTTGGTGCAGGATAAATGAAAATCAAGCCTAAAATTATTGGAGATATATAAGAGGTGATAAAAAAAAACAATTTTGTTTACTAAAACAAATATTTTGATTTTCTAGTTTTTATAAATAAATAAAATGTCTTTTACCTTTAGCTCTCATAGATTAATTTTCATTCAAACTTGCACAGGGATAACAAAGTGTCTTCTCTAGGGTTTCCTTAAATTTATTTTGATTTGAGTGCTTTGTCTTCTTGGTTTAAAATTTTTAAAAATTAACAGGTAATATTCCTTGTTCACTTCAAGTAACTTTTTTTTAAAAAGTAAACTTAATAGGGTAATAGGTAATTTTCCTGGAAAAGTATATTGTCATCAAATATAAAACAGCAATCAAGTCTCAAAATTTCCATATTGGGCATTTGACATTTCTCACAACTATAAAGAAAAACATGTTGTGCCAGTTGCTGTGTGTGTAGAACAACAAAGTGTGCATCAGCTCATCACAAAACCATCATCTGTTTCGGACTTAATTTTTGTCTTCTCTCTGTTAAAATATTTTTTTCTTGCATTGTATTCCACCCCTTTAGAGATGGAACATTTACTCCTCCCATATTTAGGTTTGGACCGCCTCCTTCCGCCTGGTGCTGCCAATCAGCTGACAGATCCCAACTGGCTGGACCTACAGCGCCGTATGGGGTTTCCCCCTGGCTCTGCAGGCCACCTTCTTCCTCATGGTGGCCCCAGTGGAGCAGGATCCCACCTTCCTGGGGTGTATCCCCCTGTCAGTTTAGCAAGTGACTTGTTGGCAAGAGAAAGGGAGAAACTTGACAGACTAGGTGGGTAATAGTTAAATTACTTTTTTTAAAACTTCTTGTTAATAATTAACATTTCTTTGTACTACCTGCTCAGAATAACTGGATTAAATGTTGAATTTTCTTTCATAATTTGTATTCTATTTATAAGTTTGAAAAAGTAAAGCTGTTGATTTTTTTAACCAATTCTTTTTATTTCATTTTATATCATTCCCAGAGCTTTACAAAGTCTTAGATGTAAACATGCAAAGGATATATGATAATCAAATGCTTCTTTCACTTTAAACCTGTTTTTTCTGAGCTCTTATTAAGGTTGGGTTATTTTAAAATAACTTTTGTTTCTAACCATAACTTCACACAGGACTCACCGTCAGCCTGCCACAACTGGCTGAAATGTCTTATGCTAATGCAGTAGAACGACTGTCCCAGGAGCGCCAAGCTGCTGAACGCCAGGCCGCAGAGCGCGAGCGTGATCGGGAGCGGTTTTCTGCCCTTGCCAATGACCCAGTTGCTCGTCTGCAGCTTGCAGGAGCAGCGGCCACACAGCATGCTCACACCCACACACATGCCCACTCACACACACATCTGCATCTCCACCAGCAGGAGGTTGCTCATGCACAAGCTGTGGCTCATGCCCAAGCTCACGGCCTGGCTCCGCCTGCGTTCCCCCTTCCTTTAGCAGCCCATGCTCATCTTTACCCACATCACCTGACAGGTGGACCAGGTACAGTACACTAACAGCTGACAAAGGAGTAGACCTTGGAGTGCCATCTTTAACTATCCTATTAAATATGCTTTGTTACTGTTTGTCTTTGATCCCTTTCCCATGAAAGAAATCTAATTATCATTTTTATAAAATTCAAGTGCAGATTGTTTTTATGCGATCCAGCAATACCATCATTTTTAGAATGCTTCAAAGTTTAATTTTGTAAAATAATTTTGTTTTGTCTTTGTCTATCAATTTTATTTAGTTGACCTTTACTCTCAAAAATGTCAAGAATGTGTTTTAACATTCATAATTTTATTGGTGTTTTCCAGTTTTTCCTAGTAGATGTAATTACTGCTAATCTTAAATTTGTTGACACTATGTTTGATCAATGCCCTTCAAGAATCAGTCTCCAATGACAATTTTGAGAGCTCCTTACATTTGTTTGGACTTGCTTGATTTTTTATCCAGATTGCCACAGTGAACACTCTAAATAGGCCCAAATCTAAAGGTTGCAACCAACAGAATACTTCATGTCAATTTAAATGCAGGAGTTAGTGTTGTTTTTGTTTGGAAATGGCAGTACAAAATTTTAATCTGGTATTTCAAATCACTATGACTTTACATTAATATGTTAGCTTTCTTTTGCTTACATTTTGCATACTTCTGAGTTTGAATAGCTCAGATTTTGTTTAAAAAGCTAATTTTGTGTTAGCTAAGCAATATGCAGTTCTAGGAACTAAGATACACACTAGCAAGGAGTTTTAAGTTGAAGCTAATGTATTGGTTGCTGTCTACTCATTGGGCAGCTGGCAGAGGCAAGGATGTCTCCTCCACTTGCAAGCCATATTGACTTATGCCCCCTTGTCGTTGCAGATGGTGCTGCTGCTAGTTCCGCCAGCGCCAACTCCACCACTGAGCACCTGTCCAGTCGAATGGTATACCAATATTACTCACAACGCCTTACTAGTGAGCAGCATGTTTTCATGCAGAGGGTGGTCAACGAATGCTACCTCCGCACAAAGCCGGAGAGTCGTCCTATCATTGACCCAAACCACTTGATCTATCAGTTCTCTCGTAAGTCTAAGCCCAACCCTGTTCTCAGAGATTGCTCCCCAAGATGTATAAACCCTACTCCCCAAAAGCTTTGATTGGCAGAATTTTGTTTCACAACTTTTTCACTTTGGTTGGAATTATTTCTATTTATTTCTTTTAATTAGTTTTTTCAGTAGAACTTTTTATTGTACCTTGTCTGCTCTTATTATTTCTCTATTTTTTAACTTCCTTGTTGTATCGTATTTCATTTTTTTGTTTGATTCAGTTTATTTTTCAATAACTATCAATTTAGCTTTTGATCGTTAACTATTTAATTTTTTAGATGAGTACGAGTTTTCTGTTATTTGTTTTCATTTATATCATTCTTCAATTTTTGCATACATGCAATTCTCTACCTTGAAATCAATTGTGAATATATGAATAGTTAATGGTCAAAACCTACTAACATGTATAAAAATGTATTCCCATATATGGCTTAGTTAGATATGCACTCCAAGGTTTATCTCCTATTGTGTGTGATATTTTAATGTCTGCTTGTTTTCACCAGTATCTAATTTATATAGTATGTAAAATTATGCATATTATGTCAGTGTTAATGTTTGAACCAAACTTGTTATTAACGTTTAAAGCCCAATAAGGTTTTCTGTAAACTTCTGCCTCAGTCCTGTAACGATTTCACGTTTATTGCGATCAACTGGTTATGAATTTTAAAAATTGCTGAAAATGTATATATATTATTATGGTATTACTGACTTCATCTATTAGGATAAGAATAGTAATTTTACGTATCCAAATTACTTTCTTAAGTTTAATACTATATTTACCTGTAGATTAGTACTATAATTTTTACAAAAAACTGTAGTAGAATCACATCTTTTTTTTAAAAAAAAAATTTTTATTAAAAAAAAAAAACAACTAAAAACTAGCAAAAGCAAACACCAACATTTCCGGAAGTCGACTAAAGTTTCACTCACTAAATGAAGAATTTCTACTTTGTATGATTACATTACTAAAGAGAGCGCTATCAAGGTGTGCTTTACCGCGCTTTAGGGCTAGAGACAAGGCACGCATTGCCCCGCTTTGGGGCTTTAAACATTAAATGTGATCAAATGTATGTCATATTTTAGAATGCATAAGGTTCATGTATGAGACATTATGTTCTCTTTTATCTCATTTTCTTATCACACTTAAATGTGGTGTTGGCTTTTAACTTTTAAAGCCCCATAAGGTTTTCAATAAACTTCCGCCTCATTCCCTTAAGGATTTCCGGATTGCGATCAACTTGTTATGAAATTTTTTAAATGGCCTAAAATCCATCTATATTATTATTGTCATACTGACTTAATATTTTAGGCTAAGAATGGTTATTTTACGCCTCTAAAACACTGTTCTGAGATAAATACTATATGTACCTGTAGTTTAGTACTATAATTTTTATAACAAAGTATAGGAAAATCGCATCTTCAAAAAAAAACAAACTTAAAAACTACCAAAAAACTTTGTGAATCGAGCGATGGTAACTCTAGCGCGGGCAACAGCTGCCATTGCCGGAAGTTGAATACATCATATTTCAAGCATTGGGGCTTTAAAGGTTAAATCAATTATTATGCAGCATTTTTAACTCTTAATGTGTTATAAGGTTTTCATAAAACTTCCGCCTCAGTCCGTAAGAATTTCTCAAATTGCGATCAACGGGTTATGAAATTGTGACAATTGCATAAAATCCATTTCATTATTATTGTCACACTGACTTCATCTTTTAGGATAAGAATGGTTATTTTATGTATCCAAAAGATCGTATTGAGTTTAAAACTATTATTTACCTGTAGTAGTTTAGTACTATTATTTTAGTAATAAAGTATAGCAAAATCGCATCTTCAAAAGGGAAAACTACCAAAACAAAACTTTGAGAATCGAGCGATAAGACTAGCAAGGGAAAGGGCTGCTATTGCTGAAAATCGAATACATCTTCTTTCACACTCTGAAGAGTTTTTATTTTCTGTAATTTTGTTTCTAAAGAGTTCAATCGAGGCGCACTTTACTGCGCTTTGGTAATAATGGCGAGGGACGCATTATCGCGATTTAACACATTAAGAGTTAATATATAAGAATTCTATACCTGATGACATAAAAGCTACTCACACCTCAAAAAGATGACATGCAATTTTAAATCTATTATTTGCCCAAATCTTTTACCTTTTTAAAATAACTTGCTTCCATTTTAACACAATATTTTCTTATAACTTCCCAATTAACTCAATAGGAGCAGATCCACTGGCTGGTGGCCCAGGTGGCTCTGGACCTGGTGGTTCATCTAATCCCCTTTCTGTGCTGCCCCCTGGGGTGCCTCATCCCTTACTTACTGCTGCGGGCAGTAGAGAGGAGCTGTTACAAAGAGAGTTGTACAGTCGGGGTGGACCTTTCTTAGATCCTGCTTTGGCACATCAGGTGAGCATTGGGATGGAAAGATTTATAACATTGATCTTTTAGATGCAATTTCAGGAAATTAAAAAAACTGTTGTACTGGTGTCATCTTGGTCAAATGTTCAAAACCAACATTGTCCAACTCTTCTTGAAAGTTTATTATTAAATAATTTTCCTAATGAGATAGTTCTTAGTTTATATATTGCTGGTCTAAACCTACTAAGGAATTCTTATATTGCAATATAGAAACTGTGGATTAGCTGAAACTTAATCATGGTTCCTATTTATTGATTTAGTATTTGACATATATTTCACCTTAATAGAAATAGAAGATATGCCCCTTTTTTCTTTAGCCAAGATAAAAAATAACCACTTGATTATTTTCAGCTGTCTGCCCAAGCTGCTGCTCATGAAGCCATACAAAGGCATATTGCCATGGAGAGGGAGAGATATGGATCATCTGGACATTTGCCCCACTAATTAAGTCAAATCAATTACAAGTAGAAAAGATTGAGTTTAAAATAGAGATTTTCCTAATGTGGCTAACTCATAACTGTCTTAAAGTCAGCAACACATGTGCTTGTTGAGATCATATGATAGCCACTAATCTCTTACCTGGAGTGTTAGACTTAGCCTCCGTCTGCTGGGACTCACAGTTAACTGGAACATTCATTGATTACATAGGCCACTATCATCTTCATGACCTTGCAGACAGTTCTTATGTGGTTATGGACACTTGTAGATGTGATGTAAATATTTCATGAAATTGGATGATCTTTTCCTGTTTTAATGACTGGAAAAAATTGTGTGCATTGCCCTGTACATTGGTGCATAAATATATAAAGGTCATCTAACTCCATTGAGTCCACGTGTGAATTATGATGGCCTAGGATTCAGACTATCATAAAATATACATTTTTCTTTATCTGTGGACGAACATAAATCAAAGTAATTTTTGTCTCATTCTCCTAATCAGAATTTTTCAGACCATGTCATGATGACTTCTTCTGAGAGAGACTTGCGTAAATGATTTAATTAATGGATCATAAATTATTTGTTTAAAATGCCGTTTTTGTCATTTTTGGGGATGTTTATTTGCTTTGGATATTATAATAATAGTTTTTATTTCGTCCTTTCTCCAATTGCTCTCTCTTTCTCTCCCTAACCCCCCACTCTTTTTTTCTCTCCTTCTTTCTCCTCAGTCTGTTGAATCGTATTTACTATTGATATTGGTTGCTGGTTAAAGACTCCCTAAAACAGTGATGTCATAAAATATTAGCAGCCATTTTGTACATGATGTATATAGCAAAATGGTTTATGAAAATTTGGGACTGAAGTGTTAAGAATTTATTTTTTTAATTTATCAGTAATGCATGTCTTTATTATGAATGTCAGTAACAGTAAATGCATTTATGCTTAAATTTTTAAAATTTTCTGTTGATTTTTAAAAATATATTCCATTTTTATGAAGGTGTTACTTTAGAGAGAATAAAATGGTATTCGGAATGGGTCAAAAGTGATTATTGCTTCCCTCACATAATTGTTATTAAGATTTCAGTGACATATTTATTTCTGTTTCAGTTCTCATCCTTTTTTTGTTGTTCCAACATCATTCATTTTAAGTTACACTGCAGACATTAATGTTATATGTTTTTAACCACAACTAAGGATGATGTAAATATGTCAACTTATTTGGTCTCGTTCAAGAGATGCCATGATTTCGAAGACTGTTTTCATTTTTCCTCAATGCTCTTATTATATTCTTCTGAAAATGTATAAGAATTCAATTTTGTGTATGTATCTTTTTAAGAATATTTGGGATAAACCAATGAAGGGTTGGTAGACTGTGTTATGTTCATATCTTGGTATTGCTGAAAGGTTTCCATTTTCACATACTCTTGTTTACACTTGACTTTGAATATGAGCAGTGGTGATTGTTTACATAATTTGTGTTCACTTGTAATAATATTATGTATGCTAGTATTGAGCAATTGATTTTTTTTAATTATAAAAGATTATTTCATCTATTGTTCAATTTTTATATACCGGTATTTCAAAGAGACATGATTTGTATTTTATATGGCAAAGAACTAAAATATTAATTTTGATCAGAAATTTTATCTTAGAATTTAAAAAATGATAATCATTTTATTTTAAAACCATTCATTTAAATACAATTATCCCATGCAAATTATTAAAGGTAAAGGCACCTATTGCCTTTTATTTTATCTCAATTTCACCACTTTTTTAGTTATCAGATTTAAACCAAACCATAGTTGCAATTTGTTACTTCAAATATAAAAAAGACTATTTGGGTTAGCTTAATGTTTATATGGTCCATCTTTGTAAACAACTTGTACTGTTAAAGTATTTTCAAGATTTGTAGTTGTTTTTTTTTTGTATATAAGATTTTAGTTATAACTTTTACACTACAATGAAGATATATGTATTGCTCTTTATTTGGTTTTCAAATTTTTGTTCTTTAATAACAAAGTTTGTGTAAATGAATGTTCTTGCACACTGAAAGTTAGTTACTAAATTATATGTCAAATAAGCCTAAATTAATTACTCCAATAACTATATATATAACTTGTATATCATTTGTTACTTTGGAAATGGAATAGACAGATGGACTTATTTTTAACATAATTCTTTTCTTGATGATTGTTTTTTTTATCTTTATTATTAACCATAAGGTTATGGCAGGGGGCTTATTATTTTTTAAAAATTAAATAAATATTTTAAAATATTATAGCCATTAAATAAAACCAAACCAAATGAACTTTGAATTCACTTAAAAGGGTCAACAGTTTGTTTTATTAACATGTCAGTTAATTGATCAAAGCACTAAGCTCAAAGAATAGTGTTGAGTTTTGTTGTTATGTAGCATCATATGTCCAAAATTAGACATATCAATTTTAAACACATTTTTTGGTCTAACTTTAAAGACTAAACATGGCAGTAGACTTAGTTTTTTTTCTCTCAAAGATGTGTTAAAATTTTAATTTGATTAAAGTTAAAGAGTGAGCATCCTTAATCTCTAAAAATTTTGAAAGTAAAAATGAAGTGCTTTCTGTTCAAATGTAAATTATTGTCATTGCAATAAATATTCTTTGCATTTAATTTTTTTTATTTTTGTTAGGGATCATGTGCTCTTGGATTCTCTAACCTATGTATCAGTTTTTGTTCAGAAAATGTTGTTCAACTGTAGCTCTTATTTTTACATTCATGAATCAGTTTAGATATCTTTGTACAAAGCCTTTCCCCCACCCAATATTTGTTTAATATATTTTATTTCTTTACTTTCCTGTATCTTCATACTGCTAGGATCTTTGTGAATATTTGTAACTTATATGTGCAAACAATTTCCTTAAACTTTGATCTATAAATATTTATATATGCATATATATCAATCATGTTCATTCATATTTTTTTTCCATTTTCAATCTTATAAAGTAGTCTTGTTTCTTGTAGAAATTCAGCTTTATTTATACATCTAGATATTAGCAGCTCAAATTATTCTGTGAGTTTACATGTATTTTTACAATGAACAAACTATGAGAGATTGAAGCTTGTTTTGCACACTAAAACTACTATAAGACCATATTATTATGTAAACAATGAAGTTAATACTGAGATTTAAGTTAGTAAGATGAGTAAAAACTATTCTATTTGGACATAAGAATGGTCCGATAACCAGTATCTTATCAGCTTTAATCTATAAATCAACAGAAGAAACTGAAATAAAACAATGACATGGTATTAACTCATGCTGAGACACAATACTGTGGCAACAAGAATTTTTAATTGAAAAAAGAATTCTAGTGTAAAACAAGTTAGCACTACTTGAAAAAAAAAATATAATAAAGGTCATAGTACATCCCGAGGCAGATGTGCACTTTTTCTCAAAACATATCAATAAATACTTTGATGGTACAAACTATTTTTTAATCACAATATGAAGTGGCAATGACAATTTAAAACATTGTTTATATCACTCAGCTGTTGAAGTTGATTTGAATATTTATAAATGCACATGGAATTCGAACCATTATCAGTTTTAAAAATCTTCCCGTGCCTGCATTATACAGGCATATGAAATAAATGAGGTTACCCAGAACACAACATACAGATAACCTCATTTGCTGCTATTTATTATTTGTATCATTTTTATGTTTCAATTCTTTCATGATGAACTAATAAGCAAGAATATTCTTCTGTTGGCTTCAAAGTACATATATATTCATTAGCAACAATTTCAGTTTTTTAATGTCCTACTTTGTTTTTGTGATTTTGTACAATAAAAATCGACACAATGCACTAGCCATGTTCATTGTTTTTTGTTTGATTAAAAGTTTCCCTTTTTAAAAAAATCATGTTAAGCCTGGTCCCTTTTTGGACTCAGGACGTGTTAGCGCATTTTCGTATTATGTATCAGTACTTATGTTAGATATCAGCATTATGTAGTTATCAGTAATGCGCTAAAAATTTTGTATGGAAAATGAGGTCATATGGCATTTCCAGGAGCTCTACTGCCACTCCAAGAGGTCGGATCGAGTAACTGAGTGTTGATGCACAAATGGCAGGTCAGGACATACAAAAAACATATATACATCATGGGTCTAGGACTTATGGATGCTGAGATCTAGGGTGATGACGGATACAATAGCGCATTGCTACTTCTCGAAAATGCGCTAAAAATTAGCAGTAATGTAATTATGTGGAAATGAAGTTAGGTTTGAGTATGAGTCAGTGGTTGATTGCTCTGCTAAAAACAATGTTGGAAGTGGTGCTAAATTTTTGTGCATACAGAAATTCACTGGAAAATAGTGATAAAAATTTATTATTCTTCCAACTACCAACAGCTTGTACGACCCATGATATGTTTAAAAAAACAACTGCATACTAAAATTTTAGCAAAGAATCAGAAATCTGTATAACTAACTGGTCAAATAATGTTCACCAAGTTGGTGACCAACCTTACTACCATTAGTAAATTGAGAGCATTAAACCCCTTTCCTTTCTCATTTTTTTTGTATAACAAAAGCTTTCATTTTCAATGTTTTAAAAGATAAACCAGGTTATTAGTGAGCAATAAAGCCACAAATAAAATGATGGGCTTTTATCATGACACCATCCTATGTTTTTTCCTGGACTGACTCAGTCCCTTTGGGTTTTACTTATCAATCAAATAAAAGGTATGGATTATTGACTTTTCTTTTAATTTCAAAAATGAATTGAGTTAAAACTGACTAGAGAATAAAGAGAAATTTGTCATCTATTAATAAAAACTATGACGCGAGGAAAGGGATTAGATAGTCAGTCACCTGCAGGTATCATCCATTCTCAATGAAGTTAAAATGTTTTTGAAAAGAAGAAATCAGTTTTTACAAAAGTATTTGAACCTTTACGAGAAGAAAGAAAGAACATTATTTAAAAATAAAGAGCTGCTGTTATCTGATTGTTAATGAGGCTTTGACATCCTTGACCTTATCAGTCAATAGTCCCATCCATTTAGAGTACCATTTTGAACCACATAATCAGATTTAGTGGAATTATTTAAGGCGATCTTCTGTGTTGTTTCATTCTCTGAAAGTTCAACTCCTACTGGAGGCAGCTGCTGGCTGTAGTAATATCATATATTTTTAAAAGTTATTAATTTATTTTTAAAAGCAATAACGAGTAAGTAAATTTTACATGGTCTAAAGGTGCTTAGTATAAGTATATTTCAAATAATTTAAATACACAAATTTAAAGGGAGAACAAATGTCTTTGAAGGGAAATAGGCGAATGAATTTATTGACATTGGAAATTATTAAAATTATTTTTAATTATTAATAAGTAATTACTTATGCTACATGTTTAATTTGAGCATATCTTTACAGTGTCACACAAACGTATAATTAATAGTATTTAGAGAAACCATGCAAAAGTTATTTTCATTTTTTAAGTAAAATTGACTTTTGCGGGAATAGCACTTCACACAAATGTGCAAAATATTACATATTTAAATAAGTCTTTATGTGTATGCTTATTGTAGAACCGCAAACGCAGCACCTGTCTTTGGTATCACTCGAATCACAGCGGGGTATCGAAATTGATATTATTTTTGAATTAATGTAGTTGATGTTCTTACTGAACATATATAAAATCCGAAAGGTAGGATAATACTAAAATTGAAGTATTAGCCCTCGGCGCCCTTGGCAACTGACCCGATGCAAAGTTGTTACGCCTCTGCTTATGATCACAAATGATCCCTAACTTTTTGCAAGAAATGGAGGAGTGGAGGTCAGTATAAAGCTTGTGTGTTAAACATGGAGTCTGTTATACCAATCTTGCTTTTGTTGAGAAATAGTTTGTTCAATCATTAATCTTACACGAAGTCCAATGGTGTGGGTTTAGTTTATTATATAACAATCGTGTGTCTACTTCTCTATGCCCGCACCCCCCCCCCCCCCCGTCTTTTTCCTGGCTCTTCACTCCTAGTTGTGAGGATGGCTTCAGCAGCTTGAGTGCACTTGCATACCTTTGACCGCTCCTCAGCAATGGCCTCCCATGTTTTGTGGTCGATGCGCGCAAGTAACATGTCTTTCTTGCAGACGTCCTCGTAGCACTGGCAAGGGTGACTTTTTTTTCTAACACCAGTTGCCAGCTCACTTTAAAGCAGGGTTCTTGGAATTAATGGAATGCGCTCCGAGCCCATCATGTGGACATGGCCTAGCCACCACAGGTGGCTCTCACTCAGGATTGATTGCATACTCAACATAAGGCTTCTCCTGAACACCTCCACATTTATTTCATCCTGCCACTTGATGTGTAGGATTCTATACGCAAGCATCGCAAGTGGAAACTGTTGGGCCGCTTTTTTTGCATGGCAAAGGTCGTCAAGCACTCGCTTCTATAAAAGAGTGTGCTGAGGACTCAGTCCTGGTACACAGTGATTTGTATCCTATTCGTGAGCTGCGCATTGTTCTACACTCTGGTATAGTCTTGCCATTAACGATACGGCCTAACCTATTCTGGTTTCTTTCTCCGTTTCCAAGGAGAGTGTGCTTGTGATATTACTGTTGACATGAGTATTATCCTCGACAACATTCAAGTTGTTTTCACCAATGGAGATTGCTGAGAGGTAGTCTATGCCTTCTTTCACAATAATGTTCTTTTTAGGCTTACAGTTCGACTCAACTCCTTGCAGGCCTCAGATAATTTATTGACCAGCTGTTGGAGTCCTTCCTTTCTCTATATGTGCGGTAAGAGCTGTGTCTTTCGCTAAGATAAAATCTCTGCTTAATACAGTTACCACTTTGCTCTGTGCACGGAGCCTGCTTCGATCCGCCCTGGTTTGAATGTTCACACCCTTGTAGCAGTCCCCGAAAGCATGTCGCAGTAGCACCGAGAAGAAGATACCAAAGAGTATTGCTGCCAGTGCGCAACCCTGTTATAATCCGCTACAAAAGGGTTGTACCGGATTTCGTCTCCGGCTTCGATAAATCCGGAATTCGGTCATTTTTACAAATCCGGCTCCGGCTTCGGCACTGGTCCAATTTTGCCGGACTGGGGCTTGATTTGGCAATAGCACAGTAGTACTTCCAGTTTAGTTAAAAGTAGGGCTGTTATCGATTAATTTTAAATTAATCGTTAACTTTTGAACAATTACCGAATAATTAATCGATAATTTTTATTAAAGCTAAAAATAAGATGTTTGACGTCATTAAACTGAAAATTTCAAGGGAAGTAACAAAAATTGGCATTTCACATTTTTTTGATTTATATATAAATAGTTCAATATAATGTCAATGAATTTGAATTTTGTCATTGTTATTTAAGTAAAAACAATTTTTAATTGTTGATATCATTTTCCTTATAAAATAGCTTATTTTCAAGTTTACACTTTAAAAATATTTTTTTTAAATGGAGACGTTTGTACGTAAAAAAAAGCAACTATTTTTATCATTAATTATTGATTATTTAATGATAAATAAGTAACCTAATTGAAAACATGTTCTATAATTTTATCGATTAAAATAATTTTAATCGATAAAAATATTTACCGATTAATCGAGAAATTAATCGATAATTTCCGCAGCCCTAGTTAAAAGACTATAAAAAAAAGCAACAACAACAAAAAAAAAAAAAACATTTGAAATTTTATTGGACTTGGATACAGTGGTACGTTGGTATGAACCTGCTTTGGTATAAACCAAATAGGTATGCGTCCTGTTTGGACGCGAAACATTTTGCTTAATATACGACCATTGTTTGGAATACGACCCGCCTGATAGAACTTGCATGGGGTCGTCCATTAATGATGTCAGGCAATTTTTTGCCGATCACCCCCCCCCCCCCCGGGTCACACGTCGTCTCAAAAAGTTAGCTGTACTATAATATCGTAACACGTGAGAAGCCATTTAATAATAGCCATCAAATATTTAAGTTGAACTTTTATCTAAAGTTGCGTGCTTTGATGTCAGAATTGAAAAAATTCAACAAATCCTCCCCTTCGTCACAAATAATCTCAAATGTTTTTAAATGGAACATTTTGCTGCCTAATGTTCCCTTTAAAGTGCGCAGCTCCAGACCGACGCCGCGCAGCAGTTTAGAATTTATGCGTTGCAGTTTAGAATTTCCGCGCAGTAAATCTTATAAAATAAAGCACCACAAAAAATAAAATGTTCTCTGAGCAATTTTGCACACGAGACTTTTTTTTTTTTTACTTTGCACACGGACCAACGAACATTGAGGGAACATTGATCGCGCATGCGTAACATGTAAAAGTGAATGCAAACCCTGCAATACTAAAGTGTGTGAGTACGGCAGTTGCTACCATTCAGTGAACAATTCGCACAAAAACTATAAACTGTCACTGTTGTTGCGAGTTGTAACTGAGCTGCCAATTCGCCACCTGAAAACAATATGAAAACTAGAAACTGAAAACTAAAAATTAAAATTACTATATTAACATTATGTGCTCAAGTATTGTTTTTCATTTTCATCTTGAACTTACGGAACTTAATATTACTTTTTCTAATGTAATTGTTTTACATTTCAATGATTCAATATGAGTAAATGTCATGTCTATTGTAATGAACTGCAGTAATGAGCTAAGTCAAGAGATTTAGTACGATATTTTGTTTTTTATTTTTAAATCCGGTTCTGGCTTTGGCTGGATTTCACTGTATAAATCCATAAAATCCGGCTCCGGACGGATTTCAAAAATTGAATCTGGTACACCTCTAGCTACAAAATGCGAAGGGGATCAGCTATATAACAACGAGTTTAAACATTGGCTAACAGGAGGATGTAGGCAGGGCCGACCCTGGATGTATGGATTCTAAGGCTGATTCTAGGGCTGATATCGATTAATTAAAAGTTAATCGTTAATTTTGAAAAATTACCGATTAATTAATCGATAATTTTGATGAAAGCTTAAAATAAAGAGTAGGACGACATTAAACTGAAAATTTTAAGGGAAGTAACAAAAAGAGGCAATTTAAATTTTTGTTTTATTGAGTTATTTTCCCTGGACATTTCAAAATAAAAAAAAATATTGTGAAATAAATGTTTTTTTTTAAAAGTAACACACACACACACACACACACACNTATATATATATATATATATATCAAAGTTATGCAAATGATGGGAAAAAAACTGCATATTAACACTGAAAGTATTGCTAAGTCTCATTCCTCAAGTGTTATTTCAAAGCATGCTACATAAAGGTAAAAAAAAATAACTTTAATTAAATTTGAAAACTTACGACAATTACAGTTATTTAAATTTTTATATTTTTTTTTAAAGAATCAGGATTTGTATTAAACATATTACAAGTTTTTGTTTAACTTAATATTTAACAATATAAAATTTTAAAAAATCAGTATAATTTATTTTAAAAAATAGTTAATAATAGGAATAAGTTAAATAACGCATTTAAGTTTATGCACTTGAATGAAAATTTCAAATTAATTTTTAAAATATAAAAGTAATACAGCAGTATATAAATTTTGTTGATGATTAACAAAAACATGAAGATAATCTTTTTATCCTAAGTGGTTCAAAAGTTATGATTTTTTCCCCCTAAGACATCATAATCACTTTTTTTCACCATTACGTTTGCCTTCACATTTTGTGCACTTTTAGGCATCTTTTAAAATGCCCATAGCTTAATGATTTTAAAAAATATATAATATTGTTAGGATATATATTTAAATATGAGTAGTTTAATATAATGTCAATGAATTTAAATATTGTTATTGTTAATTAAGTAAAAAGAGTGTTTAATTTCTTAAAATTATTTCCCTTATATCTTATCTTATCTTATCTTAGATATACAGACGCTCCTTCTATGCAGAAGATAATTGCGTCAACAGACCATGAGAGATGATCTGTTGGCAAGTGATGCAGCGGTCACAGGCCATGGCTATAGGGGTTCCACGCATTACCCCAGTCGCCTAACTATTGTCTAGTTGGGTACCCATTCAGAGCTGGGTGACTCGGGGACTAATCAGGCCCCGGGAACAAATCCTCGCCTTCGCGTGGATTCGAACTCGTGACCATCGGTACGACAGTCGAGCGCGCTACCACTCGACCACAGCTTATTTTAAAATTTACACTTTAAATTTTTTTTTAAATTTGATAAGTTTGAACGTTAAAAAATAAAATATTATTAATTATTAATAAAATTAATCATTTATTAATCGATTTGAAAAAAAAACAAAAACATTTACTTTAATTGTTATCTCTATTTTATCTATTGAAATAATTTTAATCGATAAAAAATTACTGATTAATCGAGAAATTAATCTTTGATTTCAGCAGCCCTAATGGATTCAATATAAACTCACTGCACTGAGAGGTTTTTTTATCTTTGTTAAAATACTGCATGGAATTGAAGTCATTATTTAAAATTAGGGCTGCGGAAATTATCGATTAATTTCTCGATTAATCGGTTAAATATTTTATCTATTAAAATTATCTTAATCGATAAAATAGCGATTAAAATAGACGGTCATACTTTCAATACCTGTACCGATTTATTAATAAATAATTAATAATTAATAATATTTTGCTTTTTGACGTACAAACTTCTCCAGTTGAAAAAAATATTTTTAAAGTATAAACTTTAAATAAGCTATTTTATAAGAAAAGTTATATAAAAATTTAAACATCGTTTTTACTTTATTAACAATAGCAAAATTTAAATTCATTGACATTATATTGACTTCTTATATTTAAATCAAAATATGTGAATTGCTTGGTTTTTTTTTTGTTACTTCCCTTGAAATTTTCAGTTTAATGACGTCATACATCTTATTTTTAGCTTCAATCAAAATTATCGATTAATTATTCGGTAATTTTTCAAAAGTTAACGATTAAATTTAAATTAATCGATAACAGCCCTATTTAAAATGCTACATATTTTATAACAATTGTGTATTTTGTTCAGTTTCCGTTTTTTACACGATCTGATAGGTAGAAAGGGAGATGTCAATTTTTGTTAAATATTTATTTTTAGGCTTGGGTGGGATTTTGTTATATTTTCCTTATATAAATGAGTCTTACAAAATATTTTGTCTTATTGCCTTAACAGAGGTGCATGTATCACAACAGAACTTAATATACAAAAGTATAAATTATCTATTTATTTGTAAACTTTGAAGGGAATCTTAATTTTAAAAAAGAAACTATCTATAAATAAAGTATTACTTTTAAAAAAATATTTTGGGGTGGGGTGGGATGGGGATTTGTACTTTTGATAAATTTAGTACAAATACCATTTGACAAAAATATTTATATATTTGTAAATCTTAAAGCAGTCTTATTATCATTCACTTCTTATGGAGCTGATAAAAGTTTAAAGAGAATTGTGCGTGGTAATGTTTTACAATTCTTAAAACTAATTTAATACTGTAGCTTTTTAAAAATAAATTTATGGTTCTTGGTAATTTTGTACTTTATATTTTCATATAAGTATTACTTACCTACGAATGGTTTTATTTGTTTAAAAAATTCATTGTGAAGGGGTAGGAACAAATACAGATTAGAATTAAGCGAAGAGTTGTTTTTACGTAGAGTTGACTACATCCAGTTGTTAACAATTTGCAGCGGAAGCTGTCACTACAATGGGCTGTCGTGTAGCAGTAGTAGGAGCAGGCTGCACGGGGCTAGCAGCAATCAAGTGCTGTATGGATGAAAGTCTCCAACCCGAATGCTTTGAGATGTCGTCTGGTCTCGGCGGATTATGGTTCTTTACGGATGACGTCACCGAGGGCAGAGGGAGCGTCATGAGCACAACGGTCATCAACACGAGCAAAGAGATGACGTCCTTCAGCGATTTCCCTGCTCCAAGGGAATTTCCAAACTTTATGCATCACACAAAAGTGCTGGAATATTATAAGTTGTATGCCAACAAGTAAGTGCAAGCTGCAGTCTGTTATTGTTGAATGTGTGCATGCTGCAGTCTGTTATTGTTGAATGTGTGCATGTTACAGTCTGTTATTGTTGAATGTGTGCATGTTACAGTCTGGTATTGTTGAATGTGTGCATGTTGCAGTCTGTTATTGTTGAATGTGTGCATGTTACAGTCTGTTATTGTTGAATGTGTGCGTGTTACAGTCTGTTATTGTTGAATGTTTACATGTTACAGTCTTTTATTGTTGAATGTGTGCATGTTACAGACTGTTATTGTTGAATGTGTGCATGTTGCAGTCTGTTATTGTTGAATGTGTGCATGTTACAGTATGTTATTGTTGAATGTGTGCATGTTGCAGTCTGTTATTGTTGAATGTGTGCATGTTACAGTCTGTTATTGTTGAATGTGTGCATGTTACAGTCTGTTATTGTTGAATGTGTGCATGTTGCAGTCTGTTATTGTTTAATGTGTGCATGTTGCAGTCTGTTATTATCGAATGTGTGCATGTTGGAGTCTGTTATTGTTGAATGTGTGCATGTTGCAGTCTGTTATTGTTGAATGTGTGCATGTTGCAGTCTGTTATTGTTGAATGTGTGCATGTTGGAGTCTGTTATTGTTGAATGTGTGCATGTTGCAGTCTGTTATTGTTGAATGTGTGCATGTTACAGTATGTTATTTTTGAATGTGTGCATGTTGCAGTCTGTTATTGTTGAATGTGTGCATGTTACAGTCTGCTATTGTTGCATTTGTGCATATTACAGTCTTTTATTGTTGAATGTGTGCATGTTGCAGTCTGTTATTATTGAATGTGTGCATGTTGTGGCCATCTTTTAAATGAAAGATTCATCCTAGAAGTTTTAAGAATCCACATACGACAACGGAACATTGACATGCATTATAACGCCTCGTAGTATTTGAAGGGATTAACACAGGGACATGTAACTCTACTCAGTCTCTTCTGAAAGTTCCCGGAATGGATGGGATCAGAGGGCAGTCACTTTTCATGCGCTCCTTTGAATCGGCGGCTAAAATATTTGGTAACAATCTTCCGAATTTTTTAAAAAAGATTATGACAACAAAGACAAATTTAGTAAAAATCTGAAAACTTTTAAAAATTAATTTGAGAGCGTTTTTTTTAAAAAAAAATTCTAAGCGCAACCAGCATGGTTAGTGTTCGTGTTTTTGAATTAAGCACTCATCATCAACAACATAAAATTGACAATCAACACATAAAAAGGGAATTTCGCAACGACATGAAAGTACGCTAGTAATTATAAGTGAGAAAATAAATTTGCACTGATCTCCCTTTCAACAAACCCCCACACACACTTTTCATTGACGATAAGAAGCTGTGTTGACGCTGTTGGCCCAGAGTGAACGATGTCCAAGAAATTGATAATCAAAAGAAATGGACCGATGAAGACAAAAATTAAAAACAATTTATATGAAAGCTTCTTATTTCACTCACCCACCTGTCACACACTATATTCCTTCGTACGATTTTCGTAGTCTTGTATCACTCCTAATAAATCATGTTATGTCGTCCCTTTTTCTAAATGCTATACAAATTTGCTGTTCAATATCTTAAATCATTTTATATCTCTAGGTTCAATCTTTGCCAATACATTAGTTTCAACAAAAAAGTGCGCGCCATCAAACGAAGCTCAAAAAAAGTTGTTGCCACACATGCCGAGTCTGAACATCTTCACCAAATGTCTAGCTGTGATAGGGGAATAAATCTGGCCACTTCTGAAGTCAAACATACAGTAGATTCAAACATGAACAATATTTATCGTCATGAAACGCCAACAAACTTGGCTACCAATAGCAGTTCATGGGAAGTAACTGTGGAAGATGTCAATACTAAAGTCATCAGCGTCCAGAGTTTTGATTTCATCTTGGTTTGTACTGGTCACCACACAGAGCCAAACCTTCCATTTTTTCCAGGTCAGTGTTGTCGTTAACAGACGATTGCATGTCGTATATAGGCAGCATCGAAACCAGGTCATGTTTAGACACCAATTCAGGTTTACACACCAAGTCATGTTTAGACAGCAAGTCAGGTTTAGAACCCAAGTCATATTAGACACCAAGTCATGTTTAGACACCAAGTCATGTTTAGACAGCAAGTCATGTTTGGACACAAAGTCAGGTTTAGGCACAAAGTCAGGTTTAGGCACAAAGTCAGGTTTAGGCACAAAGTCAGGTTTAGGCACAAAGTCAGGTTTCACAAAGTCAGGTTTAGGCACAAAGTCAGGTTTAGGCACAAAGTCAGGTTTAGGTAGCATGTCACGCGTAGAGAGCACATCATTATTTTTTTAAAAAAATTAATCATTCTTGAGTCTCTCAAAATAATTTTATTAAGCTAAAACTAAACGACATAAAGGGGGAGATAATACACCAAAGATAAGGAATTGACCCCCACCCTCTAATCACACACGCACAATACACACAAACACAAGCACAATACACACAAACACACGCACAATACACACAAACACAAGCACAATACACACAAACACACGCACAAATACACACAAACACACGCACAAATACACACAAACACAAGCACCCACTCAGTTTTTTTAATAACATGACTCAAGATTATGGCTCAAAACAAGCCGTCAAGTTACTTTCTTAAAGCCTTGGCTATATGTATAGTAATCATTTCAAACTGCATCATTTCTGACCGAAGACTATCCCACTGCCTTTGCCCCCACCCCCTGTTTACCCTGGACTGCGAAGATTATCAGGGGCTAG
Source organism: Radix auricularia (assembly GCA_002072015.1). Classification (NCBI taxonomy): domain Eukaryota; kingdom Metazoa; phylum Mollusca; class Gastropoda; family Lymnaeidae; genus Radix; species Radix auricularia. The sequence continues at coordinate 246,318 of MUZC01000914.1, forward strand.
GCTGTAATGTCATTGACTCTTAGGATATCACCGCAGCTAAAGTTTTGGTTTTTCATTTCTTTATATTCGTGTGTATTGTTTGTTCGTTGAGGAAGGCTCTTTGCCACCGAAACGTCGCTGTTTTGTTACGTCCAGTCAGGCTAACTCATACCCTGTTTACGTGTTCTCCATTACTAATGTCATCAGTTGCGCAAAAATTTCTACCCCCACCACCTATTAGAAAACAGACTAATTTCGATAGTAAAAATTGGGTCTAGCTTGATTCTTTAAACTTTAGTGGCTTACTGGGCACATTTTCCTATAATTTTCTTTTTAAAAACCACTTCACGATTGAAAGAGAATTGTTTACTTGAGTGGTCATTTTTCTATTGAAGGTCAGTCATTATTCAGCGGTCAGGTCTTGCATTCTCGAGATGTTAAACGAGCAGACGACATAAAAGGTTCACGTCACGTCGTCGTGGGTGTTGGAAATTCAGGATGTGACGTAGCTACAGAACTAAGCCGACATGGCCAGGTATTTTGGTTTCAATTCCTTGAAAGTTAAAAAAATAGATTCTAAAATTACTTATTTATTGATCTAAGTGAAATCATAATATTTTGAACCTCTTACCTACTTTAGTGAGACTGAAAAAATTAATGTCTAAATTCGAAATCTTAGTGCACTGCTACTCAGTATGTTTAAATATTGATCGCCTCACTTCTGGTGAATCCTGTGTCCCTGCATCTGCCTGTATCCATGGTATCATCCTGTGTCAACTGTATCCACATGTGTCCACTGTATCCACCTGTGTCCACTGTATCTTCCTGTGTCAACTGTATCCACCTATGTCCACTGTATCCACATGTGTCCACTGTATCCACCTGTGTCCACTGTATCCACCTGTGTCCACTGTATCCACCTGTGTCCTCTGTATCCACCTGTGTCCACTGTATCCGCCTGTATCCACGGTATCCTCCTGTGTCCACTGTATCCACATGTGTCCACTGTATCCACCTGTGTCCACTGTATCTGCCTGTATCCATGGTATCCTCCTGTGTCCACTGTATCCACCTGTGTCCACTGTATCCACCTGTGTCCACTGTATCCACCTGTGTCCTCTGTATCCACCTGTGTCCACTGTATCGACCTGTGTCCACTGTATCCACCTGTGTCCACTGTATCCACATGTGTCCACTGTATCCACCTGTGTCCACTGTATCCACCTGTGTCCACTGTATCCACCTGTGTCCACTGTATCCACCTGTGTCCACTGTATCTGCCTGTATTCATGGTATCCTCCTGTGACCACTGTATCCACCTGTGTCCACTGTATCCACCTGTGTCAAGTGTATCCACCTGTGTCCACTTTGTCCTCCTGTGTCCACTGTATCCACATGTGTCCACTGTATCCACCTGTGTCAAGTGTATCCACCTGTGTCCACTTTGTCCTCCTGTGTCCACTGTATCCACCTGTATCCACTGAATCCACCTGTGTCCACTGTATCCTCATATGTCCACTGTATCCACCTGTGTCCACTGTATCTACCTGTGTCCACTGTATCCACCTGTACCTGCAGGTTTACCTGAGTACACGTCGAGGCACCTGGTTGATGCAGAGGCTCCAAGGCAGAGGCCTCCCGGCTGACGTCACGTTCATGAACAGATTTGTTTTCGCCACTGCCCTGAGTCTTCCTCACTGGATACTCAATCCCTTGGCAGCATGGAAACTGGATATGAAAGTGGATCACAGACTTTATGGACTAAGGTAAAAAGAAATTCAATTATAGAACACAGAATGGCGTTGAATAGACGAACTTTTTCTTTATGTTAAATGCCAAATGTCTTTTTTTTTTAATTTTAAAAAGTTTCGTATGTTTTGCTTCTAAGCTCATGGATGGTTATCACTGACTTTCGTACACTACAACTGTGGACTGTGACCTGTGACCTGTGGACTGTGACCTGTGACCTGTGGACTGTGACCTTATCACACAAGCCGTTCCTGGTGGCATTTAATCACGGTGTAAAAAGATTGGGATAATTTTAGCTGAAACTTTTTACTTAGCAGGGAAAATAAGGAGACTTAGAATTTAATTGAACTTCATAAACGTTACTGCGCGAACGTTACATGTTGCAGTAAACTCAAGATGTAAACCCCCCGCCCCCACCCCAACAACTAACACTACTTTTATTTTCGGAGTCTTTTGTTCCTATCTGTAACGATGTTTAATTGCCAACCAGATCCTACAATATAAGAAATAAAATTCAACGAGTTGTCAAGAAATCATCATCTGTGGCGCTACAGCCCATGTTGCGCCCTGGCCTGCTCCACAACATCCTTCCATTCAGATCGATCGATGGCTTTCTTTCTCCATGCTCGAACCTTCAGCTGATGTAGGTCCATTTCCACATCAATGAACCACCTCAGTCTTGGGCGACCAGTGAGTCGTCTGCCCCTTGGTTTCTGTATGTAATAATTTTTGCTGCTCTATATTTTGGCATCCTTTCAACATGTCATGCCCAGCGTAGTCTTCCTTTTTAACACGCGTGACTATAGGTGGGCCTTTGTACAGATGATATAGTTCTTGGTTTGTACGAATTCTCCAAATATCATTTTCTATCACCAGGCTATATATTTTCCGGAGGATTTTCCTCTCCCAAGTGTTGAGCAGGTTGAGCTGTCGAGAAAAGTCACTACACATGCTTTTTAGAGCAGCACCTTTAAATCGTATGAGCATCAATTATCGGGCCACGAAGCGGCACGAAGGATGAGCTCCACTCCTGAAAAGCCCCCGTCAGATGGGGACCGGCCTCACAAAAGAGAATCTGCGCATGGTCGCTAGTGATTCCTTTTGTACACTATTAGCCATCAAACTTTAAAAAAGTAGTTAGGTTGCCATTGCCCATCATAAGAGATGTTTGACGAGCTTTCATGTATGGCCTTTTGAATGTGGGCTTCACCTATAAAAACAGTACGCGGAGAAGCTGGGATGAAACCCCTTCCTTGGCTTAGTCTCTCTGAACGCTAGCATCACAAGATGGTTAACTCTTTCTGGCGATATTTGTAAATGTTGATGGAAACACAGATGGACATGAGATATTAAGCCAAGGACATACGCATGTAGAAATATAACTAAAATCATTCTTAGCCAGTATCATATAATCACTATGTTTGTTAAAAGGGGCAGGGTGATGGTAGAGTATTTCTATAATATATGAAAGCTTTTTAAGAATAACTCTGTGTTACCCCCATAACTGACAGACCTGATCATGGACCGTTCGACACCCACCCCACGGTCAACGATGAGCTACCCAACAGAATAGCTTCCGGTCACGTGACGGTCAAGCCGAATATTGAATCAATGACGTCAACTGGTGTGAAGTTTGAGGATGGCTCAGTGGAAGAAGGTGAGTCACTGAACTGTGAACGTAACTTGTAGAGTGGTTCTAAAACTGTAAGATTAGGAATTATTATCGGAACTAGAATCTAGAGTTTATTTCTTATCTAAATTAATACTTTGGTAAAAAATTACCCCAGAGTATTATAGCTCCCACCCCACCACTCTAAAAATTACTTTAGGGAGTAAAAATGTATTTACATTCTTTATTGTTAATTATGTATTATTTAATGTGTGTTTTAAAAAAATATTGGGGGTAGAATCTAAATCATGTTGGCACGTTCACTCAGTTTGCATCATCATTCACCGCTGACCTGATATTACACTGGCAGTCCACTGGATGTACTGAATTCTTCTTATTTAGAGTTTGCAGAAGATAATTATCTGATTAGAAATTAGTTTGAAAAAAAGCATCCCCTCTAACATGTCAAGAGTTTTTTAAAAAAATTCTGTTTTTTTTTTATTTTATTAGTTTTATTATTTATTTTTATTTTGCTTTAGAAAATTTAAGAAAATAGGTTCTACTTAACTTGTAATGCCATTCGTTTTTTTAACATATAGATCTACGTTTTAAAAATATATTTTATAATTAATTTTAAACATTTTATTACCCCTCAAAATTAATTTTACCCGATTTTTAATAAAACAAAATGAATAAAGAAATAACCCAAAATTGTCATATAGAAGAACAAAGATCTAAGTAGTAATAATAGATGAGGCCAATCAATCTAAACTTGGAAATACATTGCAACAACAACCTATTAAAAAAGGGATGGGTATATGAATAAAAACACTTTTCCTGTTTTATTCGCAAGAAGGAACACATACAAATCCTCCTTTTCCCGTTTGGCATTTAGGCGTGCATTGAGTAGCCTGATTAAACCAGGAAACCAACACTAGAGTATTAATAATCAAAACTATAATCACAATGCAAGACGAGACATACATCATGGATATGCATAAAATGCAACAGTTTTCTGCTTATATATATATTGAAATTTAATTTTTTAAAAATATTTGTGATAAAAATTAATGTAATTAGGTATTTTTTTAAAGGCTTAAATTTATGTTTTTGAACTTATTCTCATGTCTAAATGTTGACTTTGTCTCATAGCTCTCAACAGTGAGAGTCTGTCTTACAATATTTAAATGGGTGCCCCGACTGGCAGGGTCAAACCGTCCGGGGCCGAATCGTCCGGGAACGAAGTGGCCGTAATTCCTTTAAATAAAATTAATGTCTGATTTCTTCAAGATATCGACACTGTTGTCATGGCAACGGGCTACAAGATCGGTTTTCCGTTTCTTGATGAGTCAGTGCTAACAGTTGAGGACAATCACACTAGGCTCTATATGCACATGTTCCCGCCCACTTTGATTCCACCCACCCTGGCTGTGATTGGTTGCATTCAACCAGGTGGAGCCATAGGTCCTGTATCTGAAATGCAGTGCCGTTTGGCTGCCAGAGTTTTCAAGGTAAGTCTCAATAAAAAACGTTGGGAATGTATGTTGCAATGACTTAAGTCAAATATTTTAAAAAGAATAATTTTTTTGTACCGACTTCCATTTAGAATAAAAATAGTTACTAGAAGTCTGCAAAGTCAAAGTTTTGAATGTGTAATACAACAGGGACACGTGGTACTTCCAAGCGCGTGCCGCATGTTGGCGGACATTGACAGGAAACAGCAAGCCATTGGACGGAGGTACATCCAAACACCGCGCCACACTGTACAAGTGGATTACGTCCCTTACATGGATGAACTGGCTCTAATGATAGGCTGCATGCCGAAGTGGAGTAAGTTTCTTTACGTGCAATCTGGCAACATTATTAGGACATCTGTGCACACTGTGTACTATTATAATAACGCAGATGAGACATATCAGCACCAAAAAAGAAATTATACATTCAATTAATAAAAAAAAAAACGCAATTAATTCCGTAACATTAACTCATTAACTTCACCGTTTTGTCTCTCTCTATATCTCTCTGTTGTGGTCTCACCTAAGGAAAAAAACAAAAGTAAAAATAACCCTTTTCCCCATATCGAGATGAAATGTTGCACATAGACTTGTGTCGCCTAACAATGCATAATGTCAAAATGTCAGATCGGTTGAATGTACCGCAATTAAATGAATCAATTTTTAGTTTATCTGTATGCAGCACGTGTAGCCGTCTGCTATAGTTGACCTTCACGGGTCACTGGAGTTGACTCCAGCACTCGATGTCACAAGGGTCTATCGCGCGGTGCGTATTATATTGAACATAATCAGTACATTTAGTTATGTCATATATGTTAGGGATTTAGAGTCAAAAACTTTGTTTTTATTTTGTTGCTAGAGTTTCTTTTTCTCAAACATCTCAATCTTGACCCACATCTTGATGTGTAAATGATGTAAAATAAGAGTTCAGACGTGACCCACTTAACCATAACCTATGACAATAAAACTCCATGGTCAGTTTTCAACAAGTGATCTCAACTTACATCGGAATGACCTTTACCTTGCTTCTAAATATTGACTCACTTCCGCGTGTCCATATGAGCTGAAACTTACTTACATCCCCACAGTGGTCCGAACATTCAAATCTTTCATTATCTCTGTGTAAAGTGAGGGAGCCAGTTTTACCAATCAGCTATGAATAACAATTTCTTTGACTACAAATTGATTTTTGGCTTGTTTAAATGTCACGTGGGCCCTACGGGTTTACAGTCATTTGTTACTATTCTCTTCCACAACTCCTTTCACAGCTTGAATGGCTAAATGTCGCAAACTAAAAATACAATTAAAATATACATACCGTTGACTCTCATTTGTCCCTGTTCGACAGTCCAGTGCGCCCCTCCTAAACCACTGCGACCGGAAATTTTAAACCGATTGTTGTTATTTTTTTACCACTAAAACAAAATAATTCTTGAATCTGATTTGAGGCATTAATAACTGTTTGAAAGAAATCTGTAGTAATCAGATATACGATACGTAAGATTCTATTTGATCAATATATTAATCGTGGCTATCAATAAAAACAAAAGACTTAAACATTATTTACCGCTTGATCTTGGATTTCTTTGTAGACTTCAGTCTTCTCATATTTAGTATGTCTTCATTTTAAAGTATACAATTAACACATATCAGACAGAGCACAGATTTATGTTATTTTTATGCCAAGGGTCAAGGGAACGACCATCTCGAAATAGGAGTCAAAATTTTCCTACCCTTGGTAGACAACAACATATTCTAATTTGAATATAATTGATTGTAACATTATTACTATGTTGTTTATTCATATACTAATCGATGCTCACTATCAAAAGTTTTTTACCCATCACAGGTACATTGTTTATAAAAGATCCAGTTTTGGCCTTCACGTGCATATTTGGACCCTGCACTCCTTACCAGTATAGACTGTTTGGACCCGGTGCATGGTCAGGGGCAAGGGACGCAATCATGACACAAAACGACAGAGTTGCGTTCCCTCTCTCCCCGCACCGCTACCAAGAGTCGCCCCAGCTGGGTGTGGTTGTTAGTCCAGCCAGTGTCCTGCTTGTTGCGATGAGTTCCTTGGTCGTGTGCATTGTTTACATCTTGTATTACCACAGCTTGTAATGTTACAGATAGCTGCAATCTGGTCAGCAGTATGTTTTCAACGGTAACCAGACAAATAGACAAGGTGACAAGGTGACAAAACGTCAAGGTGACAAAAGGACAAGGTAACATAACGTCAAGTGACAAAACAAGTGATAAAACGACACAGAGAAAAAGAGCTTGTCATTTTGTCTCCTCGTAGTTTTGTCATGGAACCATTTTCAACATCAAACCACCCCCACCCTTCACTCATTTCAAAAGAATCCTTGGAACCTTAACAGTTTCAAGACTTTCAGATGTAATGTCACTTCAAAAACTAATTCCAAATCCTTCTATAAAATACATATATATTTTTTCAACAAACCCTAACTCTTGGTCCATTATTTAAATTTGTGAGGCGTGCAGTTGCAATGAAAATCCTAAGAATAGAACACCTAGCAGTGACGTCAGGGGATCAATAGCCCCGGGTGGCACATTGTTAGAGGCGGAAAATTCCCCGTCGTTAATTGTCTTTTGTAATTATGAAGGTTTAAAGAAAGTGAAGATTTTTTTTGACAAGTGAAGGCAAAGACAGGGAATAAACTTAAACTAGAAAAGAAGGAACAATCGTATAGTATGTGAAAGGTTCTACTTCCAAAACTTTAAACTTCATTTTGAATGACAATTGTTCTGATACTTACTTATACTTATACTACAGGAATTGAGACCCAAGAGGCCCACGTGGTATGAGGACGGGACAGCGATGATCTGCATGTTTCACGTTATTGATCCTTCCATTCTGTCAGCCGCTTCTGTTATAGAAATATATGGCAAAAGATCTTTCTCATTTTGTGCCCTCAAGCAATTGAATTCTCTACCATTACACATTGTTAATATTCCTACCACCAAGGCCTTCAAGACTGCACTTATAACAAATCTTTTCAAAATTTTAATTTCCCAAATTAACAATCAAACATTTTTCCCATTGATAAATGTAGCTTATGTGAACTATTATGTCATCATATGTTTTTGTAACTAGGATATGAATGTTTAAAATTAAACGCATTTATAAATATAAATGTTACTATTTTTATGTAAACCAATGGTGCTTACTAGGATACTGCGTCTATAACTTCTCAAATTATTATTAGATTACTATTATTAGAATTATATTAATAAACAAAATAAATAAAACACATTCCAGTAAAAGGCAGTGACTTGATTTAAGTATTTACATAAAGTTGACAGTCTTCGCTTACTATTAGTGCAGAGAGACTGGAAAAGTATCCAACCAATAAACATTAACTTATTAACTTTTTCAATTAAAAAAAAAATATTTAAAAAAATTATAAAAAGAAGTGTTTTATAAATGGAGTTATTTTTCACATTTTTAGATGACTTATTCTCCTTCTAAAATCTCTTTTTTGTCTTCAGTGCCGTTTGTTTTTAAATTATAAAACAAAAACCACAATATGACTGAATCAAAGTTGTGCTCATCTAATGGGTTTAATTACTGGTAGATTATATAATCCCAAACCAGCCAAACATGAACAAAGTGGCCAACACAAAAAATATTTTCGCAAATTCTCGGAATTCAACAAATTCAATTACGTGGTTTTCATTTCAGATGGACACAATTAAATTGCAGGAGATTAAATTCTCCGCAAATCAACTATTGTATACATACAACATATCAAATAACATTTCATCATATTCAACAGCTCTACATATATTTCACATAAGGTTTAAACACATCGACGTGTGTGATTTATAAATATTCAAAATCCTTCATTGAAACAATAAAAATAAAACCGCTAACGACTAGGGCTGTTAACATTGTTGAAAAAAGCTTTCCAGGTACCTGTCCAACTTTTGAACTGATTACTGGGTACCCTCTCAAAACGCCTCAAACTTTTTGCCGTCATGAGTGCTATGCATCCAAGACGCTCATTTCATATATTAACCAAAGGCATGGTTCCAGTTGAATATTATTTGAGCTTTGATTCACTACAAACTTCTATTCCTGCTGTAAATGTAATCTTTATTCTCACAAACAAAAAGTACAGTAAACTGAACATTGAAACACATGCCAACATTTACGTAACGTTCAGTCATGTCATACAGGCCCAGCTGCTTGAATATTTATATACGTTAGTCGGCGCTACTGAGTGGACCCAGCATCTATTGTTGTTATAACGGTGAAAATGATTGAACGACTGAAATTTAATGTTAAACAAATATGTAAGGTGTTTTAACAAAAGTATTGCTGGTATAGGAGTGGAGGAAGGAGCGAGGAGGAGTTAGATAAACAACATTGACTTGTCTCAACCAGTAACTCAAAGTTGTCAGTGTATTCCAAAGCCAAGGTCATTTCTGTTATTTCCAGCTCCTCTTAATTCTAGGCGTTGCGGTCGTATTTTCCTTATTTGCATATTTCGAATTTGTCCCCTACGTTAAGAAACCCACATACACTCTGGAGTTAAGGTTTTTGAAACAATTGGGCATGAAAAAACCCCCACCAGTGAGAATAATAGCCTGTCTCTATAATATGCAATCACTTACGCTGCATATCTTTCACTAACGTCCCCCACAATTTTCTTTAAACAAAATATTTAAAGTCTACAGGACCAAATGTAAATAACATGGTTACGTCATTGTTTGTGTTCAGAGCTTACGTCATTGTTTGTGTTCAGTCAAGGGAGACTCCCACAAAAATTGAAAAAAAAGTTTTTAAGCAATTAAATAAATAATTGTCAAGGTCGAAAAATGAAGTCAAGAGATTTTTGCCGATTTGTCCATTCCATCCCCCTTGTCACACGCCGTCAAAAATAATTATATCCCCTTCCAATATGACATCACAAAGCTTTGCGGCCCCGCCCTATGAAAGTCATGTTTCTATTTGAAAATGAGCATGTTTCAAATCACTTAAAATTTGTCATTCAAGTTTGTATTTGGTGTAAGGCTGAAACTAATATTGTAAAATACTTGAAGCCACGTGAAACGTCATTAAATAAATTTTAAACAATCAAATATTTAAATGGAAACTTTATTGGAAGTTGCGCGTTTGATGTGATGTCACATTTCTTACACAATCTCGCCACACTTCATCACAAATGGTCGAGCCCAACCCCCTCCCCAGTGCGTGACGTCATTTATAGACAGACGGGAAAAGCATTTCAAGGGAAAATAATTTTTTAAACCGACTTTTAATTATACAGTCGGACCCGGCTATATCGACGGCCTAGACTTTTTCCGATAAGCGTCTAGATAACCAAGGATCGATATAAACGACAACCAATATGGTTGCAAAATATTAACATGTTCTTGAAATTTCTTTAAGAACATGATGTGCGTTAATAAGTGAGAATATACATGTACGTGATTTTTTAGTTGTTTTTATTTTTTTTTTTACACAACTGCGTTACCGTTATTTGTTTGATGAAGTGATCGGCATGCTATAAAAATAAATATACATGTTTGCTAACAACAAAAGGCAAATAAGCACAAACTGTATATCCGTTTAATTAGGGCCGGACAATCTTAATTTCATTTAGTTGATATATTAGCTTATTACCCGGAGTTAATTTTTTGTTGTGTTACGGCAGAATACCAGAGATCACACGCGAACGACCGAGACATCAAAGCGTTTTCTTAAAAATTATATTACGTACTATAAATAATATAAAAATACACGTCTTCACTGTTAGTGGAGTTCACTAGTTAATGATTTTTAATTCTAAAAAAAGTATTGCTTAGTAAGCGAAGCATAGTACCAGAAGTAACACAACGCAGAGAGCTGAACGCAAGCAGGCTGTGACGTCACCAGCAGACATCGTGAGGATTTTATACCTTCCCCTTCTTGATTCTAAAAAATTTAGGGGAAAATACGGACCGGATAGTAAAACGGGCTTTTCTTCCAATGATTGACCGGTCCACAAAAACAAACTGACTTGATAACAATTGATAATCGAGATAACCGTCGTTAAGTGGCAAATTTGGCCGTCTTTTGTACTCGAAATATTAGGGTTTGGTGACATAAAAGAAGCGACACAACCGATGAGATATTGCTTAGACAAAGAGAGAATTTGGCGGTTCCACTTCAAAAGGTCGACATAATAGGTTTGGCGAGATAATCGAGGTCGAGATAAGTGGGTCCGACTGTATATAATAATTCCTTTTTAAATTATAAATTTCATACTTAAATTTGCGACTATCTTTGCTCTGTCACACATATTTCAATATCCTGTATGACTGCTCTTAATTTGCGTTTATTAGAAACCATGCGAAATTACTTTAGTTTCTAACTAGTCTTAACAGTAGCTTGATTTAGTCCTCTGCATAATAGCTACGAAAGAGCAGCTCCTATAAAGTTGTCATTCAAAAGGGTTAAAAAAAAAATAGTAATTTAAGGGACTCCCGGGGCAACAACCTGAAAATATGGAGAAGCAAGGCGCCCCCTCCACATAAAAATATATCAAATAATTAATTTGATTGGTCCTACATAGAAAGGGCAGCACGCGTAATAATCATAATGATCCTATTTCACAAAATCTGACTCATGCATCATGGACTATGAGATATTGAGCCTTGGAATAACAAATGAAATTATACAGAAACAAAAAATTAAATGCAGTAGATCTACGTGCTGGAGTAAACCAAATGGGGAGTAAAAGTAAAAGTGATACATAATTATGTCGGCACTAATGTTTGAAATGCACGCTTTCCCTTACATGTTACCCGATTGGTTGATTGCATGCTTACAGTCAATATCACACGTTACCTGATTGGTTACATATTTACAATCAATATCGAACTGTTGTTCTTACCAACGCATACACCAGAGAAGGACACTCACGTGACCTTTAAAAAAGACAAGAAAAGTCTACGTTTTTCTTATTGTTTATCTAAACACAGTTGACTAATATTCGTGTACATTTATTCGATTTATTTATCCAACCTAACATAGACGTCAATTTTTCCATATAGATTAACCTCTACAAATATGTTACAATAGTAATAGATGGTTGCCAACGACTCGCATTGTTCTTCAAATTTTATCGAATCTAAAATTATTGTGGCTCATGCACAGAAAAAGATATTTAACTTTTAGACATTTACTTTTTAAAACGCCTTTATGACAGGAATAAAAATATAACGTTCATGTCCGTTAAAATCTCTTGCATATGATTTTGTCTGCGAGTTTCGTTTCCTGTTTTAAAAGCATTTTACGATGTCGGGGCCTAGGTGCCACTAATCCGTGGTTATCCACGTCATGGATTTCTCAAAAGGAAGTCGACGTGATTAACTCTCATAATTTCTCAAAGTTTTTCCTGGAGCAATGACACACCCACGCTCAAGGCTAAAATTATGAGAAAAGAGAATCTATTCGTCATATGTTTATATTTTAATTGATATTGGCACATATGCGTAGAAAGAAATTGTATGATTAATTTCACGTGACAGACATACTCTGATATAGATCTAATATGTTGTTATCAAAATCGCTAATTTCGAGTTATGCCAAACGATACGCTAAGAGAATTTAACGGTTGTCCTGTGAGAGGACCTTAGGAGTTGCAGTTGCTCGTTTTATTTTTAGAGAAACCTTCTAGTTTGGTTATCTAGGATAAGTCAAACTTCTGTATTTATTTCCCACTTGACGTTGTTTCTCACGAGAACATTTGACCACGTCGTTTAACAAGGTTATTTCTTTATAACAATGCTTTTATTTATCTGACCTTATCTCGTTCTTCCTACAGTCTCAATCAATCCCTCCAACCTATGGCGGATTAAAGGGGGGGGGGTGCTGAATGGGCTAAAGCCAGGGGCTCCCAATGTTTTTAGGGCCCCAAACTTATTATACTGTATAATAAAGGTGGCTGGACCGGGTCATTTATGGAATTGCAGCCAGGGGCCCCGTGCCATCTTGATCCGCCCCTGCCTCCAACCATGTTGCGTACTCCGTGTCGAACTCCCTTTGTAACTGCGATCCAACTGGATCCGACTTGACCAGTCTTTGTTTCAAGTCTGCTGATCAGTACACATTCAGACTGTAGACTGCACACACCCAACTGATTTTTCCCAAAATCTTTCAGCATATAAAACAGATACGAACAACTAATTTGGATTTTCCACCTCTTTAACTTCATTGAATGTCTTTGTCACGCATCCAATTGATACGCTACAACAACTTCATTCTGATTATTGATTGCCACGACACGTGACTCCAAGTTTTATGTAGCGTATACATGTATGTGCTAGTCTGTATCCGGTGAACATTATATTGAACAAACCTTATAAATTATTTTCCTGTCGCGCAGTGCGGTCGTATTTTATTGAACATTCTTGTATAATATTTTCCCGATCTGGAAATGTTTATGCTAGCCTACCGCGCGCTGCATATTATATAGAACTAATCAATAATTTAAGTTAAGTCAATGTTTAAAGTATTTATAGTCAAAAACTCTGTTTTTACAGGTTGTTTTTTGGGGAGTTTAGCTCTGAATATTTAGTTCAAAATAACGTACCCCATGAGGTGTTACGGCTGGCGAGGGGTATGCTCTGAAAACATGGAGGGGGGGGATTTTATCGAGCAAAGGAGGCACAGATGACATTGTCCTTAGGTGTGATTAAACTGTTATCAAGTGTTGTGTGGAGAAACTTGTAGTAGAAAGTCTATCTGTTGTTTGTAACAAAAAAGACACACAACTTGAAATGTTAAAGGTTTTTTTTTATGTAACTACAACTAAAGTCAAGAGACGTTACTTTAGAGAAGGTTGTATTTCTGTTTAGAAAATGAAAGTGAACGTTTATAAAAGTTTAGGTAAAAAGAAATCTGTGAGGGAATACATTATAGCATGTTCTAGAACAGTTCACCAAGAAGTTATTCCCCTTAAACCAGGGCAAATGTTTCAACTAAATTAATAACTGACTCTAAAAGTTTCTCTGAAGGTCATGGCAGATTAACGCTATTTCAGTAAAATTGGGGTGGGGGTGGGGGCAATCCTACATCTGTTTCATTTTTTGCTTCCCCTCATTCAGAAGTATTGTGTTCGCTAATTACTCATTGCAAGGAGACAAAAAGCTTAAATTAGTTGTCATAAATCAATTGGTCACTATAAATACGAGTGGAATATAACTTGGAGCACCAGACCTTGGTGTACAACTGCTCATTGTAACCTTCACTCACCAGAAAGCATATGCAACATTTAAGATGAAGGCATTTCTTACTCATGTCCTGGCTGTTGTAAGTAAACAATCTTTTCATCTCTAGCTTAGTCAACTCGGGTTGAACATTGGAGTTGTTGATGTTCTAGGTACATACATCAACTTTGTCTATATAATATTTCTCGTTAAAATTTATTGAAAAAATATGTTTTAAAATAAATTTCTATGTAAGTTCTGTCAGACCATGAAAATTCCTTTACAAGGTTCATTGATAATATTATCTATGTCATCAGTCCAAATTCGTAAGTTTAAAAGCCGATAAATAATGCATTATTCCTGGTAAGGAAAATGTAAGGATTAGATTATTTTAATTGCTTTAAGGTTGAGGGGTAAGTATTACAAATTAACCTCTACCTACCACCCAAACCCTAGTCCGAAACCGAACCTTAAACTATCATCCGAACCCAAATCACTTTCTACAGCTTTCAAGGGATCTGACAATACTTAAAGCACTCGACTCTTGGCAAACGCTGAGTCTAATCACATCGAGATGTTTCATTATTCTTAAAATATTATTCTAAAATAGGGGACTTCTTTGTTGTTTCATTTATCAGAAACCATTGTTACTAAACATTTCAGACACGTTTCCTTTCGTTATTTTTTAATCATTGAAGACATTATTTTTTTCTTTTTGCTCATCTTGTGTTGAATTTTCAGATTGCGTTTCTGTGTATGTCCAGCTCCGCTTATTGCAAGGGAAAGTGTCAACAAAGATTTGAGCTCGGCATCGTCCTGGACTCCTCCAATTCCCTTGATAACAATGATTTCACAAAAGCCAAGGAGTTCCTGGTACAGTTTCTCAGTTCTTTTGAAATAGGACCTAATGATGTGCGCGTGGCCTTCGTGATGTATGGCAAGTAAGTGGTTCAAAGGAAATCTTGTGGAGTTGAGGCCGCATGGGCTGCGCGTTAAATATATGTCTGTCTGTGAAGTCTTTTGGTTTAAATCTGAGAGTTCAAGTTTGATCATTTCTGAATGTCTCAAAGTCCACATGAATGAGCCTAACTAGGGCCAAATCCAAGGCTCTCTGTCTATATAAATGACACTGAAAAACTGTTTGTTTTTGGTTTTCTTTTCGCTTCCGACTGGCTGGTTCTATTTCTGTTTGTTATTCAGTCTGCCTGTTAGCCTCAGTCCGTCGATGAATGTCTGAGGTTCTCTAAAAGTGTGTTTCTCAGTGAAAGTCTGTCTGCGTCTTGTGCACGGACTGCATTCTAAGTTTGAAATTATGCCTGACATAATTTGGTCTGTCTTGAAGTTTTAATCTAAGTCAGTTACCTATAGGCCTAATATAATATAAATGTCAAACTATTTCAAACAGCCATTTAAAATATCGTTTAGCGATGTAGATCGAGATAGTGCCATTGGACTGGAAGACTATAACGACAAAGACAGTCTGCTTAACACTGTGCGGGATTTGAACCGTATACTTGGCAACACCTCAACGGGACTAGCAATTGATTATATGCACAAAGAACTGGTAAGTGCTGACAACTTTTGTCTAATTTAAGTCCAGTCACGTATCTATTGGCAGCCTTTTTGTTGAAACCAACTTTCTTGTCGAAATTAGATGGTATTGTCATATAACTGGTACTTATTTGCTATCTGATTATATTCTGACTGCAAGATTATTCGCCTTGTTAAATATAAATACTCTACCGCAAGCTGTGACTTGGGTGTCATAAGCTTCCCATGAGATTTTAATATTTTAACCGCTTTAGAGCGTGTGAAAATAGGGAATGGACAATTTGATCGTTGAGATGGCAATAGCAATTTTTAGGAAGAGTAAACAAAAAATAATAAAGAAATAAAATCTATTGTTGTGTATATCTTTCCTCTACGAGTTAAGAGCCTAAGAGTTAGTTGAATACATGCATTTTTAATAAGTTTTCTTGTTGATTTGTCGATGTGAAATGCAGCTTCTTAGATAAGAGATAACACATTTAACATCCTTAAAGATGTAATTGGTCAAAGACAACGATTAGCTATGGGGTAAACTTGTCTTGTGTGTAATTTAAATAATTATTTATTTCTTTTAAAGGACGTTTACTGAACTTGACATTGCATGAAATTCAACTCTTATTTTCATGTCAGTTTTGTATTTGATATTTAATTCTTTGTTGAATGAGCTATAAAAAGAAAAAAATGATCATTGCAAATGAAATCAACTCTGAGAGGCTTCCATATTTACTTACTAAGATTTTGTGATCATGGCAATGTTGTTTTGTTAATAATTAGAAAGTACCACTACCGTCAACAATTATATAATACGCCCCATAACATTTTACAACTATATCAATAATATATGAACATTTTTTGTTTTAAATGACTGCTTTAAAAATTCATAAAAGTGGAGAATCGATAAATGCTGTTTGAGCATTGAATTATTTAAAAGGTTTAAAAAAAATTATTGCTAAAACAATTTGCCTACTGTAAGTGAAATACTAAATTAATTTATTAAATAATCAGCGATATTAAAGTGAATGCCAAAAGTATTCATCTTATCTTATATTCTTATAAGTAGTTGTAACAGACGCTCATTCTATACAGAAGATTATTGTGTCTTACGTTTGTTTATCTATGGTTTGTGTTTAGTCCTGCATTATTATTAGTGTTTTACATGATGATAAAGATTTAGCTTTCCTGGTTTCTTCGGACAACAAATTCCACGCCCGAATACCGGACGAGAAGAAAGAAAACTTGTATGTGTTTGTTCTTGCATACGGAATAAGAAAAGTGTTTTTTATCTTTATGTCTATCTGAGGGTTGTATTAAGTTATCTCTTTGTTATATTTCTATATTAGAATTAATTGCTTTATGTAAAATTACTAATTTACTCTTGGTTTTTCTATCCTCTAGTGTTTCAAGGTTTAATGATTTAACTAATGGTGTTCCTCATGTCAGTTTTGAATATTCTCCAGTAATGAATCTGGCAGCTCTTTTTTGAATGGTTTCTAGTTTATCAATGTTTTCTTTGGTGGATGGGTCCCATACAGAAGATGCATATTCTAGTATAGGTATCATCAGGGTGAGGTAGCATTTTAGTTTTATATCTTTATTACATTTATAAAAGTTTCTTTTTATAACCTAAGGTTTTATTTGATTTGTTAATGATTTCATTGACATGTGAATTTCATGATAGTTTCTCATTTATTATGACGCCTAAGTATTTTGCATCTTTAGTTTGGGTTAGTTCTTTTCCATGAAAGAAATATTTTGAATTTATTTGTTTCTTTTTTTTTTTGCTACTCTTAGCAGTTGACACTTTTCTGGATGGAATGACATACTCCAGTTAGTTTCCCATTTTATTTATTCATCTATGTCTTTTTGTAAAATGTTGCTATCTTGTTCTGACTTAATTGTACAATAGATTATACAATCATCAGCAAATAATCTAACTTTTGTTCCTGTTGAGATATTGTTGGGTAAATCATTTATATAAATAAAAAAATAGTAAGGGACCTAGCACAGTTCTCTGGGGAACTCCTGGGTTAAACTTTATTTGGTGCAGATTTAGATCCATTCAATATTACAGTTTGCTCCCTACCCAATAGGAAGTCTTGGATCCAGTGATGTAAGGAACCTGGGATTCCAAAGTATTTAAGTTTTTAAAGTAAACTAAGGTGGGGAACTTTGTCAAATGCTTTTGAGACGTTGAGGAAATATTGTATCTATTTAATCCCCATTGTCTAAGCCCTTTGATAGTTCTTCCATTAGACCTATAAATTGTGTTTCACATTATCTGTTTTTTTTCTAAAGCCGTGTAGATGGGCCTATGGTATTATATTTGTCAAGTTGATTAACTATTCTACTGTATATTATGTGTTCTAGTAATTTACAGGTGATACTAGTTAGTGATACAGGTCTGTAATTACCGGATCTGATTTATCACCTTTCTTAAAGAGTGGAGTTGCGTTGGCTAATTTCCAAGACTGGGGAACTTTACACTAGTTTAGAGAGGCTTGAAAAAGAACTACAAGGATTGGGGACAGTTCATTGAATAATTATTTTAATAAACTTGCAGGCAATTCATCTGGGCCAGTAGCTTTGTTTATTTTAATGTTTTTTAAGTGAATGTATACCTATCTCATCTGCAGTTATGTTACCTATTTCTTCTATTTTATTTAAATTTATTAAAACTTCCTTGTCACCTAAGGCAGAAAATGACGCATAATATGTGTTAAGGATATTAGCTTTAGTCACATTGTCATTATAGGTTTTTATAATTTGAGCCTTTTAGTGGAGCTATACCTTTAGGCTCCATTTTTTAAAAAGATTTGACAAGGACCATAAGTTTTTTACTCTAGTAACTTTAAAGGATTATCTGTGAATTGTCCATGGTAAGGAAATGGACTTTTGATCACTAACAAGGGGGGGGGGTAACGAGTTAAGGAAAGGGACTTTTGATCACTGACAAGACAAGAGGGTAGCGATACAGCAAACATGTTCTTCGCCATAGATCTCTGTACACATGATAAAATCTGCGACTTCTCATTAAATAAGCCTCTCTGATGAAAAAAACACGTCACTTGTTCTTGAAATAGTTCTCCAAAATCGATTGTTAACATTACACAAATTGTATGCTTTACCATAATGAAAAAACACAAAATGAGACGGGACCTAATGTCGATTCACAAAGTTCAGACTCAAAAGTCAGCATAAGGTTTGCATAATTCAGATTTGTGTCTTATTATCAAGAGCTAAGCAAGGATGGTCAAACGGGGCATCAAGACTTTGTACACCTCCACTAAGAACAGGAATGTACACACATGAGACATCTGTCCGTCAATGTTAAGAAAAGAATAATTGTCGTGGATTATCCTCCTTCGCCCCACCATTTCATGACAGTAAGCATCCACCTCAGCCACAAAGAAATTCCTTTCCTAAAACAATCTAAAGAATTCTTTTCAGCGCATATATTTCTCCACCATGGATCCCACTGCGTCATCAAAGGCAATCATTTTTTCTCCTGAAGCATCAAAGTTGAAATAAACTTTTCTAATTGAATGTTTCACAAAGAATTTTGAGAGATATAAAATTTATGAGGCAGTTTGGAAGAATAAATTTATTGCGATAAAAGCACACAGCTAAAAATAAAGCCTAATTGTCAGTTGTTTTCTTGTGGTACAATTCTAGAGATAAAGAAATCTCCCAATACAATAAATATCATTTTCACCCGACAATCATTTTGCTGCAAATAATAATTTTATATTATTATTTAAATTTGTACCAAATATTTTTAAAAAGATTTTTAAAGATTTCAAATACAAAAAAGTTTGTTTTACAAAGAAAATCGCAAGCTCTTTATTTTTATAATTTAAAAAAAGAGAAAAGATTTGTGTGCTGATTCTAATTGCTTAAAATGATAAACATGATTTGAGATGCATATAAAAATAATTTATTTGTCTATTTGTCATTTCATCTCAAGTTTGGGAGTTGGGAAGTAATGAAAAGAATAATTGATTTGAATACAATAATAATGTATCCTTTCATGTTATTCTGTTGTTTTCCTCTCTGACCCAGATGAAGGACACCGTTGTACGTCCTGGAGTTCCTAGAGATATAGTGGTCATCACTGACGGGAATTCCCAAATTCAGAGTGAGACAAACAAGTCCGCCTTGGAGGCAAGAGATGAGGGGGTCAACGTTTTTGCTGTTGGTGTGGGTAGGAATGTCAGCGAGACGGAGCTGTTTGGTATAGCAGGGGACGAAAGCAGGATTTTCAGTGTGGACAACTACGACAGTTTGAACACGATAATATCCAGCCTGGCCAACAAGGCTTGCCAGGATCCAAAGCCACCAAAAGATGCGACAACTCCGCAACCAACAAGGGTGACAACTTCAAAAACAAAAGAGAAACCTTGTAATTGTAATAAGTGAGTAAATACGTCACACCTTTTAAAGAAGCTGAAGTCTTTAAATTTTTTGGGGGCTAAATTTAAGTTTCACTTTATTCCGTATCATTTATTTAAAATCTTTGCTTTCGCCATATGCCTGTCCGACACAAGTGACTAAGAATTCAAAAGAAACATAAAAGTTACTTTAAGCCATGTTACATTATTTTGGGGTATAATTAAAGTATGTTTCACATATTTGGTATTGTTTAGTAATGTATTAATTATATATATATATATATATATATATANATATATATAATTTGTGTGATGTAAGCAAATATAAAGTGTAGTTAAAAACTGACTGAAGTAACTTTCGCATGTTTTCTCTTTCATTCTATTTTTGTACACTTAAACAAATTCAGAAAATAGTGATAATGTACTCTAAAATATCAATAAAAAATATTAAACACCTAAAGTCACGCACAATCTCTTACTTAGAATGATAAAAAAATAACTATAATTAATAGACTTCTAAAAAATTCATGTATTTGCTAATGTTCTTATAAATGCTCTTAGACAAAACGTACTCAAAAATTACCCAAAGTTTAATGGCCGTGAGATGATTAAATACTATTCATACGACTTAGAAACACTAAAATTAGGGCACGGGGGCCTCATCAGTGTACGATATAAAGTTCAAAACAACAGTTTATTTCAATCTTGGATCATGATGGATATATTTGTTTGTCAATAATTGTATAAAAAATATCGTGTGATATCGAATGGCTAACATTTCTTAAACATTTATGAAAAAGAGATTAGGGGCCCTCGGCCCCAAAAGAATGAAAAATAAAATTTTTAAGATCAATATTATTTTAATAGAGACAAACAAGTTTTTATATTACAAGTTTTGTCAAAATCCATTTACACAGCATCCAAAGTATAATAAAGTTTTATTTAGCTCATGTACGGCCCCCAATGAATTAAAATTTAAATAATATTTTAGCCTGTTACCATCGTGGGAGAGTACTCAACGGTTTTCCAAAGTTTTAAGCTTCTACCTACACGGGGAAATAGGAGAATTAATGAAGAATCAGTTTAAATATAGCTCATTTAAGGAAAAAAAAACACTACATTTAGGCTCCCGGCCCTCAGTCAGGGCCACCGCTAGGGGGTGAATCCAGGAATTTATTCAGAGCCCCAACGGAAGGGGGCCCGTAAGCCGCTATCGCAAAGTTTGTTAATAACCACGTTTGGGAGCAGCTACATCTTTGAGGTGGATGTTCTGTCATGAATAGCATCAATATAAATAGAAATAAGATGAAATATATAAAAATATAAATTTAAAATAATAACGAAACGCTTTGACAAATGAGCATTGGGAAAAGTTAATAAATGCATCAGTTACAGAATACGAACTGCAAATTAAAAATATTTTTAGTACAGCGAAAAACAAATATCGCATTAGAGATGTGATAAAGATTTTATTCACGTTTTTGCTATATTGATGAGGAGATAATATTACCAATGTTTAGAAATATTTATACATTTAATACTTTTCTAAAGTCGTTTTCTTGTTACTCATGGCCTCTCCTTCACGAGGAAACAAACATATGTCCGTGGGGTCAAAATGTTTGGACATCACTGGCATAAGGCATAAAATAGTTGACTGTAGAGATCATACGCATGATTTTACTGCTGTCATTGCCAGATAACATGCAGGAGTTCAATAAATTCTTAATGGTGAATCTGTACCTTGCTTAAACAATTGATTAAAACACGTTTTTTTAAAGCTGTTGAAATAAAAATAATTCTCTAACATTTTATTTAATACATAGGAACGTTGTTAAGTATTTGTTTCCCTGGCCAAAGCCGTTGTAAACTTCTAACTGCTGCTACTAATTTCAGGATACACGTTGGTGTGTCAGGATTAGTTCAGTAGATATAATATGGTGCCACTAGAAAGTTAAATTGACAACTTTATAAAATTAACATAGATTGTCAGCTGATATGACATGCTTTTGCTGTCTATATTCTTGGGGGGGGGGGGGTCTCTCTCATGAGGTAAGCAATGCCCTAAATTATTCTCTAATACTAAGACTTAATGTATATCGCTGTCATTAAAAAATTCGCAGATTCTCTTCACATAGAAACACGTAGAACTGTTCGCGAACGCTTTGAGTTATGCTACATTTTTATGTGAAGCCCTTGGCATGTAACTGAAACCTACTATGGAAGATTTAGTTTGTCACACATGAAAACGAGCTGAGAAGAAAATTGTTTCTTTCATTAGAAGAGGTTACTTTAAAAATTAACAAGGAAGCCTTAGCTGCTATATGATTGGGGGAAAATATGATTTTCTTACACCAGCCGCGAGCTTAACTACTGGACGGTGATGACCATGACCTCAAATAAGAGAACGTATTTCACGTGTCTCTGATTAGCTGACTTTAGTTGAACTCACGGGGAATAAATATGGCTCAATAAATTCAGGAAAATCTACAAACATTTATAAACACGTTTATAAACTCATGTCTCCGATTGACTCTGAAATCCGCTCGCCCATTGTCATCATCAGCAAGGACCTCTGACAACCCACACAACAAGAACCAGTGGAAGAGTTAACTGGTCAGCGCAGATGGCGATGGATGGCAACACTCTTAGATAGTCCACATCAAGCAGTGCGAGAGAAGCCCTTCACTTGGAATCCCCAGGGCAAGAGAAAAAGAGGTCGACCCATATTGACCTGGAGAAGGGAACTGGAGGCAGACACCAAAAAAAAGTGGGCACAGCTGGGGACAGTTAGAGAGGCTAGGCGCAGGACCGGGATGCCTGGAGAGTCTTTCTTTGTTGCCTATGCTCCAGGTGGGACGACAGGCGATGAAGATGAATAAAAATTTGGGACCATTTGCTTAATTTTAGTTTATTTTGCTATTTATGCTTGACGCTAGCCTAGCAAATATACCAATATTATTTAGAATATTCCATACAGTTGTCAAAACTAATGTCTGTGGTTAATAGACGTTTCTAGAATCGGAAAACATCATTACCCGTTCAGTCATTGGGCTATTTTTAGATGGAGGTCAAACTTTTCTGAAATATCCGTAGTAACAGTGTATTTTGATAAAGTGATCTCACTAAAAACCATGTTCTAGGTGCACTATTTGTTCAAAAAATATTTCTTAACATCTAGCTTTGCAGCTGATTTTTTAAAATCAAAATTTAAAAGACTTAAAACTAATGGAAATGAGCCTAGACGTTTTTAAAGATGATTGTAATCAGTCGTTCGATAGTTACAATTCTTAGTCCTAGCGTAATAGTAATTGTAGTTAAGTAATATAATATATCATGGACGAGTGAGCGAATGATCTCAGGAGAGTCACTGAAATTGATACATTTAAATAATTCAAACTCGCAAGGACGTTCTATCTCGAATAATACATCTCATAATATAACCATATATATATATACTAGAGGCAAGTACCCGGCTTCGCACGGGTTTTAAATGAGGTTTCCTGTAGAAGCGTACTATATGTTTATTTGCATGAAGTAAAAAGGAAATGTATCTTAAATTTACCGATGGTCGTTCCAATGGTCTCGAGTTCGATTCCATGGGAAGCCAGTGACTTGTTCCCGGGGCCTAGGGCGTCCCCGTGTTCCACCCAGCTTGAAATGGGTGAAAAGCGGCGGGGTAAGGCGTGGAACCCTTAGCCGTGGCATGTGAACGCTGCATCACTTGCCAAAAAACAACTGCTGCCTTGCAGATGGTCTTGGCTGACCAAAGGTTATGGAAGCAAATCCAGAAAATACAGCAGGCTGAATTCGGAGACCACGGGCAAATTGGCGCAAAACTCATCGCACGCAAAACTCAATATTCACTATTGAGAACGCAAAAGAAGAAGATCTTAAAGCAGGTCAAATACATATCAGAAAAGCATAGTGTCTGCAATTCTATACCAGCAATCCCAAGACTCTGGCACACCAGTTAAGACTGCACCATAGTGGTTGTAAAATTAACAACTTTCCGAATTCTCATTATTCCTAATAGTAGAATTAAAGATTTTAAATTTTTATATAGCTTACATGAGTAAAAAAAACACCCACTATATTTGGGAACCACGCTCCCTATAAGTGTTATAAATATTTTTTTTCGACTGTTACCATCGCAGGATTGCACTCAACAACTTTTGAAAATTTCATGCTTCTACCTACTCGGACATATGAGAATTAGTGGTATTTAAAATTATATAAACGCCGGCCCCACATGAGCTGGAGTTTTAAAATTTTTCTTTGTTAATTTTCGTCGTGAGTGCCTTTTAAAAAAATTTCGAAACTTTTATGCTTCTACCGTCACCTAAAATTAGAGAATACGGGATGAGTCAGTTTTTATATCATAACAAATACATTTGGGCCCCGGCCCCCAGGGGAGTGATTTCTTTTTACTCCTTTTAGCATTGCGGATATGTATTGCTCAACTTCCCAAAGTATCATGCTTCTACCTAAACGGGAAATAGGAGAATTAGTAATTTTCACTATTTATATCGCTCATATAAAGAAGACATCTACATTGGGCCCCGGCCCCCTTAGAGAGATAATTTAAATATGTTTTCACCTGTTACCATTGGTGATGGATGGGAAATACAGCTCATTTAAGGAAAAAAATACATGTGGGAACACCAGACCAACCCTGAGTGAGAATTTAAAAAATATTTTTCTCCATTTTTGTTGACTGAGTGAGCTCAATAACTTCCAAAAGTTTCATTTTTTTCGTATACGGTAAATTTGAGAATTAATGATGAGTGAGTTTTTAATATAAGAAAAAACTACTTTTGGGCCCCCGGCCCCCTATGAGTGGGAAGTTTAAAATTCTATTTTGCAAATTAGCGTTAGGAGAGTGTACTTAACAACTTCCCAAAGTTTCATTCTTCTACATACACGGGAAATGGTCAAATGGGGGATTTTCAGTATTTATATAGGATATATTAGTCTTTAAAAAAAAATGCATTTAGGCCACCGGCTTCCAGTAAGTTATAATTTAAATATTTTTTTCACCTGTTACCACTGCTGGGTTGTACTCATCAATTTTCAAGAGAGGACATGCTTCCACATAATCAGAAACCTGATCTTTCTTGAGACGTTATTGTATTTCGTTGTCTACATTTTGTTAATATAGCCCACTTAAGAAAAAGTACATTTGGGCCCCCGGCACCACATACCTGTGATTTTTTTTTTTGCCATTATTGCCAGGAGAGTAATTTCCAAAAGTTTCATGTTTTTACGACACGGTACATTGGAGAGTTAGTGATGAGTTTGTTTCTAATATAAGAAAAAACAGCATTTGGGCCACCGGCCCCCAATGAGTGGGAAGTTTGAAATTCTTTTTTGCAAATTAGCGTTAAGAGAGTGTACATAAAAACTTCCCAAAGTTTCATTCTTCTACCTACACGGGAAATAGTAGAATGGGTGATTTTAAGTATTTATATAGTTTATATAAGTTAAAAAAAACTATACATTAGGGCCCCTGGCTCCCCATGAGTGGGGGAGTTTAAAATTTTTTATTTCAAAATATCGTCGGGTTAGCTTACTTAACAACTGGCCAAAGTTTCATGCTTCTACCTATCCGTAAAATAGGATATTTAGTGATTTTCAGTTTTTATTATATAGTTCATATAAGGGAAAAAACTAAATTTGGGCCCCCAGTCCCCAGAAAGAGTTAATTTAATTTTTTATTTGCCTGTTACCATTGCAGAAGTTGCTAAACCATTTCCTAAAATTTTATGCCTCTGTCTCCTCGAGAAATAGAAGAATTGTTGATTTTCATTTTTTATATAGCTCAAATAAGGAAAAAAGTTGTTTGGCCCCCCCCCCCGGCGCCCCTGAGTGTGAATTTACGGAACGAAACCTATTTAAGAACCTTCCCCATATAATTATGTGTACGTTTACTAAATTTCACTTTACTGTGTTGTCTGGATCTTGAGTTATTAGGGAACAGACAGACAGACAGACAGACAGACAGACAGACAGACAGACAGACAGACAGACAGANTATATATATATAATATGTAAATTTAAGGTTTTTAACAAGTTTTTATCAATTTCAATTAGCCCATTCCCTTTAATCGTAATGAAAAAAATATTAACTAGTTGTCCTCTCGGCACCACCGGAAGTGACAGAATTATAAACAGATTTTATTAATAGAATTCCTGTTAATAATGACAAACCCTATAGAAGCTTTCGGAAACCTAGAAAAAAACTAAATCAAAATTCTATTTCTATCAACAATGATTACAACGACCTTGACAAATCAGTTTTTCTTTGGTATTGAACATGAGATGAATGATGATTTTCATATTGACGCTGCATACGATAGAGGATATCGCAATGAAAAACAGCAGCAATCTTAAAATTTTAGGTAAAGGGAGACAATTTTTGTGTGCAAAATAAGCATTTATAATTTTATTTCGACGCGCGGTGGTCTAAGTAGTAGCGCGCTGGACTACCGAACCGCAGCAAGAACTCGAGTCGTGAGTTCGAGCCCTGGTCAATGAAACTTGTGAACGCTACTTCACTTGCTCCCATGGACCCTCATGGTCAGAAAGGGATCATCATCATCAATTTTATCTTTATAACTTTCCACCCAAACACAAAATATTTTTTAAAAAAAATTTACTTGCCTTCTTTGTGCAGCAAAAAGCCACACACCTCTTGAATTTAGCTTCTGGTCGTTTCTGACACAAATGGGCTTAAAAACAACCATCAGTGAGAATACAAATTGAAATAATTGAAAATTATTTATAATAATTTTTTGTTTAATGATAAGCAGTTAATTTCAAGTAATAATTTGGAATTCTTTCGCTCCGTCACGCCCAATGGACGTATATTAAAATATGCCAAATTACTGAAATGATTGTTATTAAATTGTATTTATTAGAAATCATTTCGATTCGAAAGTTACTTAAAGTTTCTTTAACTATTATTAACGTTTGATTGATTCGCAAGTCAGGTGCTATACACATTTATTAATACTCATTGAGTCCGAATGGGAAGCTCGCTCCAATATTGTATGCCCGAAAAATAGAAAAAAAAAATCATGTTAAGCCTGGTCCCTTTTTGGACTCAGGACGTGTTAGCGCATTTTCGTATTATGTATCAGTACTTATGTTAGATATCAGCATTATGTAGTTATCAGTAATTGTGTTTAGATTTTAGACATATTTTTTATGAATTTTCTTGTGTAATGAATATACCTGAATTTTTTTAAATTTAAAAGTCATTTCTTTACATTTTAAATATTTTTATTTTCTCTTTAATCTAACTACAAGTGGTTTGTGGTCACTGAAATAGGACTCATAAATGAAACATTCTAAATTGTAATCAGCTAATCGCCCAAATACTCCGTCAATTGTTGTTTGATAGATCGTGGTTGCCAATCTTGGTGAAAGTAGTTGAATGTTGAAGCTTGTTTCGAACAAGTTTTCAATTTCTGCCCCTGGGCCGCTAAGATCTTGATTGAAGTCACCACAAATGATGACGTTTGGTTGATTGAGTTGTGCTGCAAAGTTTTCATTGATGAAATCTTTGAAAAACCGATTGTTTGTTGCTGGATTTTTGTATATGTTGATAACGACAGTAGGAGCTCTACTGCCACTACAAGAGGTCGGATCGAGTAACTGAGTGTTGATGCACAAATGGCAGGTCAGGACATACAAAAAACATATATACATCATGGGTCTAGGACTTATGGATGCTGAGATCTAGGGTGATGACAGACGGACGGACGGACAGACGGACAAAACGGATACAATAGCGCATTTCTACTTCTCGAAAATGCGCTAAAAACACGGGGAAACAACACGAAAAGAAGAAGAGGCGGGATATCTCACCGCAAACTAACACACACATGCACACACACATACACACACACGCACGCACACACTCATACACGCACACACACACGAACGCACACGCACACACACATACAAACATACATTTATATATATATATATACACATGCATATACTAATTTGTCTTGTACAAAGAAAGGGCAGCTTGGAAACCTAATTCGCTTTGTTCCAAAATCTGACTCACGCGTCATACATCCTGAATAATGAGCTACGAGCTAACAAATGCAGCTATTAGCTTTGGATGAAAAACCAAACAGTGAGTAAAATTGACAAAAATACGGAGGCGACACTAATTTGGTACAGAGGGTGCACATCACATTGGGGGGGGGCACAATCACGAGGGGTTAACATGAGTGTAAAATTCTGTATATTCCGATTATTTAGCACTGCCAGACTCGGAGGAGATCCGCACAGATTTACACCAACCCGAGTGATACCTCTGCGCCCATGGTGGTACTCATGTTGGAAATTGAGGTTTAATGCTATGTGAAGGGAATGTCCTATTAGCAGAGCAATATCTTAGGGAAAAATTGAGCTTTGAATGTTGAATAATAGTTGGTTATCCTGGTTTGATCAGGCAACCCATTTTACACCCCGATTCTAGACCGCATTTGTATGTGTTTGCACTTGATTAAGGCAGAAAAAAGTGTCGTATCTCTATGTACATCTGAGTGTTGTATTTGATTATCTTTATTTTGTGTTTCATATATTCTTTATTGCTTTTTTCATGACTTAATTGACATTTATGTTTCATGTTTTTCTCATTGATTAATTATTTCTTTTAATATTTATATATTCTGCTTATCTATATTGGATTAATTGTTTTTCATGAATTAAATAAATTTATTATTATTTTTTAGCGCATTTTCGAGAAGTCGAATGCGCTATTGCACCCGCTTTGTCCGTCCGTCCGTCCGTCCGTCTGTCATCACCCTTGATCTCAGCATCCATAAGTCCTAGACCCATGAGGTATATATGTTTTTTGTATGTCCTGACCTGCCATTTGTGCATCAAAACTCAGTTACTCGATCCGTTAAAAAACCCCGTTAAAACTACCAAAAAATATTTCGAATCGAGAAGTAACACTAGCGCAGGGAACGGCCGCCATTGCCGGAAGTCGAATACATAGTTTTTCAAGCATTGAAGAGTGGTGTGAAAGCGTGCAAAAGAATTAGTGTTTTTTTTTAGTTGACGTCATTAGAATATGTGTAAAAGTTTAGAGAGTTTTACGTCATCATTTGTGGTGACTTGTAGTTAGATTAAAGAGAAAATAAAATTTTTTAAAATGTAAAGAAATGACTTTTAAATAAAAAAATGTCAGGTATATTCATTACACAGGAAAATTCATAAAAATATGTCTAAAATCTAAACACAATTACTGACAACTACATAATGCTGATATCTAACATAAGTACTGATACATAATACGAAAATGCGCTAACACGTCCTGAGTTCCAATAGGGACCAGGCTTAACATGATTTTTTTTATTTCCTTTGATATTTTTTACCGTTAAATTTTTTTCTGTATGGGAAGACCTACTCCAAGTTGTTTCACAATTTTGTAATTAATTGAATTCTTTTTGTAAGATCTCAGTAGATTGTTCTGACTTGTTGTTATATAGATGATTTTACAATAATCAGCGAATAACCTAACTTTTGTTTCTGATGAAAAGCTGTTGGGTTAATCATTTCTGTAAATTAAGATGAATAATTGACGTGGGAGAGCTCCTTGTTAAACTTCTGAAGCTAACAGTAACTGGTGCTGATTAAGATCAATTAATTAATACAGATGAGTTTCTATATTAAAGGGAATGTTGGATCCAATGATACATGTGTACAGAGATACCTAGGTATTTAAGTTTATCTTTGGAATTTACTAGTTTGGTAATGTTTAATCAAATGATTTTTCATAATTTTCATAGTATTCATTTGAATTTTATTATCCAAGGCTTTTGGTAAACTGTAGACTAATTAATTTCTTATACATGATCTGCTTTTCCTAAAATGTGGAGATAGGACAATTAGGTTATATGTTATGTGTTCTGATAACAGGGCCGGACTAACACTCTGTTTTTCTGTGCTTCCGCACGGAGTAAAAGAAGGGGGATCGAAGGGTGCAAAATTCATTTTATGGAACTGCGGACGAACGTTCCGAAAAATGAATTATTTAAAAAATAAAATCTAAAAATGAGTTCCTTAATCTTACTTAAATAGAATATTGCATAAAATAATATTTTAAAATTTTACATTTCATAATATGATATTGTTAAAGCAAAAATTCGATTTAAACGCGGGCAGCAGTGAGTTTCAAGATGAGTTGTTATTTCATTCTTTCTACGGCGCTAGCTGTGAAACTAGGATATTTAGCGCCGGGGAAAAACTAGAATTTATAATGTATGAAATTGATGCCCCGACCCTTTCCTTTTAATCATATTTCATTATAACGTATCTTTGTAAGACTCGTTTTGACACCTCTGTACCACGGTGACATATTTACTCCAATGAACCACATTGATACAACTCTGACCGGCGTACAACTCTGACTGGCGTACAACTCTGACTGGCATACAACTCTGACCGGCGTACAACTCTGACCGGTGTACACTTCTGACTGGCGTACAACTCTGACCGGCGTACAACTCTGACCGGCGTACAACTCTGACCGGCGTACAACTCTGACCGGCGTACAACTCTGACCGGCATACAACTCCAACCGGTGTACAACTCCGACCGGCGTACAACTCTGACTGGCGTACAACTCTGACCGGCGTACAACTCTGCCCGGCGTACAACTCTGACAGGCGTACAGCACAGACAGGCGTACAACTCTGACCGGCGTACAGCACAGACGGGCGTACAACTCTGACCGGCATACAACTCTGACCGGCGTACAGCACAGACAGGCGTACAACTCTGACCGGCATACAACTCCGACCGGCGTACAGCACAGACGGGCGTACAACTCTGACCGGCGTACAACACAGACGGGCGTACAACTCTGACTGGCGTACAACTCTGACCGGCGTACAACTCCGACCGGCGTACAGCACAGACGGGCGTACAACTCTGACTGGCGTACAACACAGACGGGCGTACAACTCTGATTGGCGTACAACTCTGACCGGCGTACAACTCTGACCAGCATACAATTCTGACCGGCATACAACTCTGACCGGCGTACAACTCTGACCGGTGTACAACTCTGACCGGCGTACAACTCTGACCGGTGTACACTTCTGACCGGCGTACAACTCTGACCGGCGTACAACTCTGACCGGCATACAACTCTGACCAGCGTACAACTCTGACCGGCATACAACTCTGACCAGCGTACAACTCTAACCGGCGTACAACTCTGACCGGCGTACAACTCTGACTGGCGTACAAAACAGATGGGTGTACAACTCTGACCGGGGTACAACTCTGACCGGCGTACAACTCTGACCGGCGTACAACTCTGACTGGCGTACAAAACAGATGGGTGTACAACTCTAACCGGCATACAACTCTGCTCGGCGTACATCTCTGACCGGCTTACAACTCTGACCGGCGTACCACTCATATGGGCGTACAACTCTGACCGGCGTACAACTCATACGGGCGTACAACTCTGACCGGCGTACAACACAGACCGGCGTACAACTCTGACCGGCGTACAACACAGACGGGCTTAAGTGTACGACTTTGATTGCCTTAATGATACGAGCGGAAGTAGGTTCACATTAAACAACTATAGATCTATAATACATCATTGCAGCGGAAAGAAAATGTACCGCAATTGGTTGGTGTATTCTGTGGCTATAGATTTAGTTTTTAGCTGCAAAAGTAGCTTTGTTGGCCATCGAGGGTTATAGAATTGGTAGCATATAGCCCAATTATTAAAAAATCATGAATTTACAAGAAACATTTTGAAGCCACAATTTAGGGCTTAATCCGAGTGTTCGTTAAAAATTCGAAAAAATAAAAAAATAAAAAATTATCCAAGACTTTGGAAAACCCATGATTTGACCTTTTTTTTTTAATGTGTATTGTTGATTGTTTGAGTTTTATTTGAAATCTTTTTGGTATTTAGAGATATCAGAGAACATTTTTTATATGCACATGATAAGGGAATATTTATTTGAAAAGCTAGTGCAAAATAATACCTGTCATTGAGGAGAATGTAAGGAAAGCTTTTAAAAAACAACTTTGAATAAGACCATTCATAATGAGGCCATTCACCAAATTGCTTGTAATATCCAAGGTTACCTAATAGAAAAAGTGATATTTAAAAATCTAATTAATAAGGTTGCACATCTGACGTCAGTAAATCAGATCCAATGACCTCCGTTATATGGCATGTGTCGATTGAACAAGAAGACATCAGCATTCATGAAGAATTTTGGTGGTTTTTTTTACTGAAAGATTGCCTTTGGCAAACTTGAGAGGTCAAGGAAATGATCATGGGATGAGAGTGAACATAAAGAGAGAACATGCATCGGTACAAGCAAATATAAGAAACATCAATCCTTGTGCTTTAATATATTTTTATGGTGACCACTCCCTTAACCTGGTGATAAATGATATGTCCAAATCTTCACTAGAAGGAGAAACCGTTTTAGAAATCGTAAAAAAATGTAATTATTTTGTACAATATTTTTAAAGGACTTTTAAGAACTAACCTTAAAACCTCACAGTGGCACAAGGTGGGGAATATCAAACAGATGCTATAAAGCCGTTGAGGTGTCCAGTCGACCAAATATATATATGATTCAATGCTTAGCATTTACGAGAAGAGAGATGTACATAGTTCAAATAGAGATGAAGACCCTGGAGTATTTACGTAAATCTAATAATTCAAATGTCAAATTTCTTTTTTTCTGTCGTGATATTGTTATAGATATTAAATCATGTCAATCCCATTAGTAAACTCGTTCAGGGCAAAAATTATCATATTGCATTGGTAATACAACTTTGGAAAATATTGTTCTTTTAAGAATTTTAGATCGTACAATAACTTTAATACCATCCTTGTTGATGCTGGCAAATGGCAACCGAAATAGATGCAGATTTTTTAAAATGACTAACACGAAGACATCTAGATCGTCAGAGAAAAAGACAATAAGAAGAAAGTCAAGATGAACCCATAATTGAATACACAGGAAAAATACAAAATTGAATTCTTTTATCATCTGGTGGACACATGAGTCAAGTGTTGAAGACGAAGATTTCTTTCAGCCGCAACATAGCAGGTTACTTCTGTTTTATATCATATGTTTAAACGCAAACATGTTAGTTCTTCTGTAATGTTGGCACATTGCAAAGATTTGAAAGTCTTTTAACAGATGGAGAATCATCGGTTATAAACAGCCGGTATTTGTGTGAAGAAATATCAGTGATTTATTCTCTTTTGGTAAAAGGTTTAGTGGCTTCAGAAGTTTTGAAATTCATGATAAAATGAATTATGCTTCAACTTGAGGATTGCTCATAAATTTTTCAAAAAATCGTTCTTCAACATTATTTTAAATATTTTTAGATATCGTTTGGTGTTTATTTAAACCCGATAGATGTTATAGTTGGCGAGAAATTGACAAAATACTGATATTTTTTTTATTTTTTATTTTCCAGGCAATCCAGTAATTTTTTCAGTAATTTTTGGCTCTTGCACATCATTGGAACTTCCTTAACATATTTGCAAAAGACACGAACCCTCTATCCGGTATAGTTCAGGAGGAGTTGCAGGATCAAGCAATGCAGACATATCAAATATATAAACGAAAATTTTTCCCATGGGAAATAGCGTTAAAAACTAATACTTAGTGGTTCAATTACTGCCTTTTGTACGGTGTGGGTCAAGGCTAAATCCAGACCCGCTAGTAATGTACAAGTAATGCCAGTGAGACAGGTCTACAATTAACCCTAGCTGCCACTAATCCATGGCTGTCCATGTTATGTAATTCATCAAATAGATGACGTAATGGACTCATCATTTTTACAAGTATTATATAAAGAACGATAACCTACCCAGGCCAAGGCCGAAATAAAGAGTGCAGAGAGGTTTTGCGTCACATGTATACACGTTAATTGTTTTTGGCACAGTAGCCGTAGAAGTAAATTATATGATTAGAGTGGAACAGATTACATTCAATATACTCTGATATAGATCTAGCATGTAAATATGGATTTAAGCATCATTACTTGAATTAATGATTTATACCACATATGTCAAACTCAAGTTCTGCGGTCCACATTCGGCCGCCTAAAAAAACCTATATTTGACTCACGAGCTTTTGACCGGTAAATAGAGACTGTCACAAATCTCTGACACCCCCCACCCCCAACCTCTCGAAGTACGTCACACTTTCGAACAAAAAAATTATTTTATTAACAAAATAATTAAAATGCAATATAATTTAATATAAAACACCGTGACGTCACAAATGGCCGTAACCCCCACCCCCCCTGTCACAAACTGTCACACCCCCCACTAAGCGTGACATACTTTACAGACGGCCCCATGTCCCTTGATGAGATTTAATATCAAGACAACTAAAAAATTCAGAATGCAAAGCGGAAAAATTGAAAATCACAGTAGATTTGTTTTGATAAAGACTTTCAGAAATTAAAACTTTGTGGAGCCAGGCATAGTGTTGTGAAGCAAATCATAACATCTGGCCAATCATTTACTTAAAGAGAGGTCCTGAACTTTCGCAAGATGAAAGTATATGCTGTTTGGTGTTCAAAAATGTGTTGTATGAATGGGTGTGTGAGATGGTCAGTTATCAAATAATATTTTTTTTGAATGCTGATCGAGATGTAGGCAAGATTTTGCTTAGAACGCTTAAGTCCGATATGGACAGGGCGCCCATCGGACCTGTCAACAACCTGGTAGTGTTCATGACGCAAGATCTGTGCTGCAATCATTGCGTGACTGCACCGGCCAAAAGCCGGAGGATATCTCGCAAACTGTCGCAACAATCCGTACAAGATTCAGAGTTAAAGTTAAAGTCCAGTGGATCCCAAAACATTCTGCCTTAGAAGGAAACGTTCGCGCAGACGAACTAGCAAAGTTAGAGGCCGCCCAAACCCAACCAGAAACATCAATGTCATTTGCAGCTGTCAAGGCACTATTACGTGCAAAGTCCAAAACCTCAAACTTGAACTAAGAGGAAAAGCCAATCTCTGACAGAGGGCGAGGACCGCGAGTTACAGCGCTCAACGTCCACCGTGACCTGCCTCCCCCTCCCCACACCCGAGGGGCTAAACCAGGCATCGATCACAGCCTAAAATCAGAGAAAAGTAACGGAATCTAACCGCTTTACTCAGCGAGTCGCAACTACCACACAACCCCAAAGCTGCCAGGTCAGTAATGGTCAAATGGACGACTTGAGGGTATGGAAAAGAGACAAAAGTCACCCTAGTCGCACAGAGCCCAGATTGAGTATGCGTCCCAACAGAATGGCAATTCAGCCACTTGATAATTGCCACCTAGTCGCAGGTACATTCCAGTTGTACCGATAAAGTATTGTGTTATTCCCAAGGGTATATCCCAGGTGTGACTCTGCGTGAGTCCAGATAGGAAGGGTTCAAACTCGAAGTAACTTCAGCAATGTTTTACCCGGTGAATCGATCGCCTTCTTCAACATCACACATTTTGAATTGTTGTGAGGAAAAGTCCTCAATATTGAAAGTGATATAAGCCATTTTTAGTAAAAGCCAATGATTAATATAACCGTCTAATGCCTTATGTTACATTTTTGTAATGGCTATGTGGGGCTTGTAAGCCAATTCACTTCCTTTTGAAGTAGTCTAAAAAAGGTGCATGTACACGCTTGTATATTTGTTTATTTTCTTAAAATAAACAAAACAAAAATCAGCAATCTGTCACGAAAACATCAATATAGCACATTACTACCGAAACAAAATTGTAGCGCAGCACAGAAAATATATGCATCTACCTCCCGCGCATTGGCATAAGAGCAAAAACTAATATTTCTATGATAAAAAAAGATATTCCGCGTATTAGATGTTTGGCCCGCAGCCCAACTAGTGATTGGAGTTTTTACCCGTTGAGTTTGAAAGCCCTGTATACATTTCATAAAAAACACAACTATAGGTTATTTATCTAAAGCTAAAACAAATAAATGTCAAACGTTCCAAACGAAATGTGTCCCCCCCCCCCACTGGCATATCCAAGCCACGTGAGCCACTTCAAAGACACGTAAAGCTTTTATCTGCTACACAATATTTTAATCTCATTTATGATTATGTTAATGTCGCACCTAGAGCTGGGCTTTGAGGCCTTCTGTTAGGACAACCAGGGTTCGAGGCCTTCTGTTAGGACAACCAGGGTTCGAGGCCTTCTGTTAGGACAACCAGGGTTCGAGGCATTCTGTTAGGACAACCAGGGTTCGAGGCATTCTGTTAGGGCAACCAGGGTTCGAGGCATTCTGTTAGGACAACCAGGGTTCGAGGCATTCTGTTAGGACAACCAGGGTTCGAGGCATTCTGTTAGGACAACCAGGGTTCGAGGCATTCTGTTAGAACAATCGGGGGGTTTAGGCTTTTTTTTTTTACACTTGTGGGGGGGGGGGGGGTT